>VZRX01016581.1:270906-316667 GCA_013398075.1 Notiomystis cincta | reverse complement strand
TCTCTAAAAAAAGTCGACAATAGGGAAACTAAGGCTCACAGTGCAAATATTTTTAAAGCAAACACATAAGAACCACTACAGGTTGCTCTTATTCCCTACACAGAAGCAACTGAAAGCCTCTGCAGGGAGCAAAGCCTCTGTTTGTGCTGGACTTGTGCAAGTTGTGCTGCCCCCTAGGATCTGCCTCTTTTCTCAGTAGTTGCCCCTTGCCTTCAATCTGTCTGTGGGGCTGGTCTGTGGCTTTGTTAGGGGTTTTTTGTCTTGTAACACCCAGGCTGTCCATTGGCAGTGTAACAGACGCACTTGAAACTCAGCTACAAGGACATAGCATGCTTTCCTATCAAAGGGTTTGAAGACTCATCAAAGGGTGGGACATGAGATGAAGCCTTCAAAGGACCCACCACTCCTTGAAGCAATCTCTTGGTCTTGCCGCCGCCCATTCCCTTGGTGGATTTTTCAGGATTTACGTCACTGCTCCAGAGAGTTAACAGCACTCTTCTCGCAGCTTGATGCAGAAGTAATATCAGCTGTAGCCAGAGAAAAACAGAGTACTGCAAACACAGGTCTTGGCAGCAAAGTGAAGAGAGAACAGACTATCAACAAAAAGCTTTCATATTGCTTTTATTTGCAACATTTTAATCTCCACAGCAATTTGTTCCACAAAAGACTAAGAACCAGAGTTTCACTAACATTTACTTAAAGAGGAGCTGTGGGGAAAGCACTTACAATTTACATATTTATGTAGCTGTAACGCAGTACAGAAGCATTATCTTCACATGTAGAAATGAAGAAAATCAATTGCAGCTCCCAAAAGGCAGATGTATTCGTTGAGAAGGTCACAAAATACTTGCAGTTGCTCAGTGGACTTGGAACCACATCCCCTCTGCACTGCCTCGCTGCTCAGCTGCACACTCAAAGAGGGAAGAAAGGGGACTCATGCTCTAGGGAAAGGCTCTTTAGGCTCCTCAAATGGGTTTTATCAAGGGCAGAAGAAAGAAGGGAGGGAGGCTGAAGAGCCATATTCTGTTTGTATCATTGACAGGCACATACCGAGGATTACTTCGGTCCACGTTGCTGCACACAAGCGTGCTTGTAGCTCCCGCTCAGGAGAAATGGGCTGAAAGCTGTCCAGCCTTTACAGAAAATATTACTGTTGCAGGGCTGTCAAGGTCACTGTCAGCCTGGGTTATCTGCTGTGTAAGTACTAGTCTCACAAATCAAGCTTAGCTAAGGGCTATAATTCATACACTCAGCATTTTGTGGATAATGTCCTTTGGCTTTCCCTCATTGCCATTTTGGATATTCATTTAACTCCAGTATGTGACTTGCAATTTCTCTTTGGGGTAATTTCCCCATGTGACACAGTGTTTCCCTGTATATTTCTTAATCACAAGTGTACAAACTCCCTCTGTATGAGTAATTTTACATAAAATGCTTACTGTTATCTTTTTAACACAGTTCACTGTTGCATAAAACAGTAGAAAAATGCAGGCCACGGGCAAAAAAAAAATCAGTGGAAAAGATGGAAAAAGTACAGAACCAGCAAGAAAGCTCCCATAATCAGGCCACCCGCAGGAGAGTCATGGAAAACTCATCTCCAACATTCTGATCTAGAATTTCTGTTTTACAGATGTCCAGCTTTTATTCATAAGAAAAAGATTATGTGTTTTCCCACCTCATGGATTTATCAACATAAACTAAATTGCTCAGTCTAAAAAGCATTGTAAGAAAGTACTATCAAAAGTAGTTCAGGAACACACTTATGCTATTACATTATTTTACAAAACTGGGGACATAGATAATAAGAAGAGTGGTAGAAAATAATTTTTTTTGTCCAACAAAGCAATTATCCTGTGTAATCAAAACAGGCTTTAGATTGTGCAAAACAGAAACCTGTTCTCTTCAATAATGGAGTCTAGAGAATGTGTGCATGTGCTCACCCTCTGTATGCTGGGGAAGTAATTTTGAATCAGGTTTCTTAGATCCACAGATTCATATTGTAGGGAAAGCACTTTCTATTTGGAAGTGCTATGCTGAAAACCGTGTATATCTCATTCTGCAAGATTGCCAGGCAATACATGATTTTTTTAAAATTTCGTTCCAATTAGAGCTGGAGTCATTGCAGTATATAAACTTATATTCTTCTTTCTGATTCATAATAATTCCAGTTAATGTTAGTTTTTGTCCTACAATGCCACAAAAGTTTCTTTATATCCTTTACACCCCAGATGTGCAGGCACCTTCATTACTTTAGGAAGTTGCCTGTTTCTCTCCAGTTTTGTGCTTCAGTGAAGCATCTTGGCATAAGACTTTCTCTCTGCTTTACTTCTTCTAAACAATTTAACGCATTTAAGTGGCCTTGAACATGATCACTTCTACTGCACAGCTGGGCCTAGAGCAAATCCCCAGAATCAACCAGCCTGAAACTTCTAAGCCTGAAATTTGACTCACAGTGTTGATGCCTCAGGCCCAATCTTCTGTACTGCAGACAGTTTGGCTCAGGAAAAAAATAATGGGCATAGTTGTTTGCACAAAGTCCCTTTTATTTTTTCATTCTATTCTATCTGATCTGATCCTATTTATCCTTCTGAAGAAATAATTTTAGAAGTGTTTCAGCCCTTGCTGCTGACTAATTATCAACTCCTTTCAAGTGAATTTTCCCTTCCTTCCTCTTTTCTGTGCTCCTAAAAAAATATATTTAAAGATGTTTTTAAAATATATAAAGATCATGCAGAGACATGCCAGATACTCCAGCCAGCGAGTTGGCTTTATCCAGGGCCCAGCTCAAATGCCTCTACACAAACATACCATGCA
Source organism: Notiomystis cincta (assembly GCA_013398075.1). Taxonomy (NCBI): domain Eukaryota; kingdom Metazoa; phylum Chordata; class Aves; order Passeriformes; family Notiomystidae; genus Notiomystis; species Notiomystis cincta. The sequence continues at coordinate 313,853 of VZRX01016581.1, read as the reverse complement.
TGGGGAACAAACAGGAGGAACTAGACACATGCACACACCTCCTTGGGGATGACATCACCAGCATAACAGAGATGTGGTGGGATGGCTCCTGTGACTGGAGCTTGGGAATGGAAGTTTTCAGGCTTTTTAGGAAAGACAGGCTAGGGAGATGAGAAGGGAATGTAGCCTTTATGTCAATGACCAGCTGGAGCGTCTGGAACTCTGCCTAGGAAAGGATGGGGAGCCAGCTGAGAGCTTGTGGATGAAGATTAAGGGGAGGGCAGGGACAGGGGATGTTAGAATGGGAGTCTGCTACAGGCCACACAATCAGGTGAATGGTGGGGATGAAGCCTTCTGTAGGCAGATGGGTATGGCCACACACTCTCAATTCCTGGTCCTTGTGGGAGATCTCAACCTCCCTGATGTCTTTTGGAGGCACAACACGGCAGGGCAAAAGAAATCTGAGAGGTTCCCTAGATGCATCAAAGACAACTTCCTCACACAAGTGATTGAGGAGCCAAGGAGGAGAGGTGCCGTGCTGGACTTTGTACTCACCAACTGGGAGGAGCCAGCAGGGAATGCAGTGGTCTGAGGCACTGCATGAGATGATAAGATGGTGGAGGTAAAGATCCGCAGGGCAGTGAGAAAGCCACACAGCAAAATCACTGCCCTGGACATCAGGAGAGCAGGCTTTGGCCTCTTCAAGGACCTGCTCCATAGAGTCCCATGGGATAGAGCCCTGGAAAGCAGAGGGGCCCAAGAATGCTGGCTGAATTTAAGGATCACTTCCTACAAGCTCAGGAGCAATGGATTCCAACAAGATGGGAATCGGAAAAAAACACCAAGAGGCCTTCATGGATGGATAAGGAGCTGCTGAACAAGCTCAGAGAGAAAAATTAAGCTTTCCAGAAGCGGAAACAAGGACAAGGAAATCTGGGAGGAATACAGGAAAATTGTACAGGAAGCTAGGAACAAGGCTAGGGAGGCCAAGGCCTGATTAGAATCAAGTCTGGCAAGGGATATTAAGGATAACAGAAAGAGCTTCTATATATATGTTGCAAGGGAAAGAAAAGCAGGGACAATGTGAGCCCTCTCCAGAAGAAAACAGGAGACCTGGCTACCCCGGAAAAAGAAAAGGCTGAGGTTCTCAATGACTTCTATGCCTCATTCTTCAACAGCAAGTGTTCCAGCTACACCACCCAAGTCAAGAAAGACAGACACAGGTACTGGGAAAATGAAGACCCTGGGCCTCTCAGGTTTGAGACCATCCAAGGAACCTGAATATGCACAAGCCCATGGGACTCAAAGAGAATCATCTGCGGGTCCTGAGAGAGCTGGCAAAATTTCTAAGCCACCATTTTTGAGAAATTGTGGCAGTCAGGTAAAGCCCTCCATGACTGCAAAAGGGAAAGCAGAAGACCCAAGGAACTACAGACCACCTTACCTCTGTGCCAGGCAAGATCCTGCAGCAGATTCTCCTGGAAAATATGCTGAGGCATATGGAAAACAGGTGATTGGTAACAGCCACCACGGTTTTATAATGGGGAAATTGTGCCTGACAAATTTGGTGACCTTCTGTGATGGGGCTACAGTGTTGGTGGACAGGAGCAGAGCAATTGACATTGTCTACCAGGACTTATGCAAAGCATTTGACACTGTCCCACACAACATCTTCATCTCCAAATTGGATAGATGTGGATTTGATGGATGGACAAATCAGTGGACAAAAAACTGGCTGGATGGCTACACACAAAGAATTGTGGTCAATGGTTCATTGTCCAGTGATGAGTGGTGTCCCTCAGAGGTCAGTACTGGGGCTGATGCTGTTCAGCATCTTTGTTGGTGACATGGACAGTGAAACAGACCGTGAACCCTGAGAAATTTTGCTGACAACACCAAGCAGTGTGATATGTGAGACATGAGGGAGGGAAGGGATGCCATCCAGAGGGACATGGACANAGGGAGATGAGAAGGGAATGTAGCCTTTATGTCAATGACCAGCTGGAGCGTCTGGAACTCTGCCTAGGAAAGGATGGGGAGCCAGCTGAGAGCTTGTGGATGAAGATTAAGGGGAGGGCAGGGACAGGGGATGTTAGAATGGGAGTCTGCTACAGGCCACACAATCAGGTGAATGGTGGGGATGAAGCCTTCTGTAGGCAGATGGGTATGGCCACACACTCTCAATTCCTGGTCCTTGTGGGAGATCTCAACCTCCCTGATGTCTTTTGGAGGCACAACACGGCAGGGCAAAAGAAATCTGAGAGGTTCCCTAGATGCATCAAAGACAACTTCCTCACACAAGTGATTGAGGAGCCAAGGAGGAGAGGTGCCGTGCTGGACTTTGTACTCACCAACTGGGAGGAGCCAGCAGGGAATGCAGTGGTCTGAGGCACTGCATGAGATGATAAGATGGTGGAGGTAAAGATCCGCAGGGCAGTGAGAAAGCCACACAGCAAAATCACTGCCCTGGACATCAGGAGAGCAGGCTTTGGCCTCTTCAAGGACCTGCTCCATAGAGTCCCATGGGATAGAGCCCTGGAAAGCAGAGGGGCCCAAGAATGCTGGCTGAATTTAAGGATCACTTCCTACAAGCTCAGGAGCAATGGATTCCAACAAGATGGGAATCGGAAAAAAACACCAAGAGGCCTTCATGGATGGATAAGGAGCTGCTGAACAAGCTCAGAGAGAAAAATGAAGCTTTCCAGAAGCGGAAACAAGGACAAGGAAATCTGGGAGGAATACAGGAAAATTGTACAGGAAGCTAGGAACAAGGCTAGGGAGGCCAAGGCCTGATTAGAATCAAGTCTGGCAAGGGATATTAAGGATAACAGAAAGAGCTTCTATATATATGTTGCAAGGGAAAGAAAAGCAGGGACAATGTGAGCCCTCTCCAGAAGAAAACAGGAGACCTGGCTACCCCGGAAAAAGAAAAGGCTGAGGTTCTCAATGACTTCTATGCCTCATTCTTCAACAGCAAGTGTTCCAGCTACACCACCCAAGTCAAGAAAGACAGACACAGGTACTGGGAAAATGAAGACCCTGGGCCTCTCAGGTTTGAGACCATCCAAGGAACCTGAATATGCACAAGCCCATGGGACTCAAAGAGAATCATCTGCGGGTCCTGAGAGAGCTGGCAAAATTTCTAAGCCACCATTTTTGAGAAATTGTGGCAGTCAGGTAAAGCCCTCCATGACTGCAAAAGGGAAAGCAGAAGACCCAAGGAACTACAGACCACCTTACCTCTGTGCCAGGCAAGATCCTGCAGCAGATTCTCCTGGAAAATATGCTGAGGCATATGGAAAACAGGTGATTGGTAACAGCCACCACGGTTTTATAATGGGGAAATTGTGCCTGACAAATTTGGTGACCTTCTGTGATGGGGCTACAGTGTTGGTGGACAGGAGCAGAGCAATTGACATTGTCTACCAGGACTTATGCAAAGCATTTGACACTGTCCCACACAACATCTTCATCTCCAAATTGGATAGATGTGGATTTGATGGATGGACAAATCAGTGGACAAAAAACTGGCTGGATGGCTACACACAAAGAATTGTGGTCAATGGTTCATTGTCCAGTGATGAGTGGTGTCCCTCAGAGGTCAGTACTGGGGCTGATGCTGTTCAGCATCTTTGTTGGTGACATGGACAGTGAAACAGACCGTGAACCCTGAGAAATTTTGCTGACAACACCAAGCAGTGTGATATGTGAGACATGAGGGAGGGAAGGGATGCCATCCAGAGGGACATGGACAGGCTTGAGAGGTGGCCCTGTGCAAACCTCATGAAGTTCAGTGAAGCAAAGTGGGAGGGCCTGCAACTGGATTGTGGCAATCCCAGACACACCCAGTGGCTGGGCAGAGAAGTGATGGAGAGTAGCCTTGTGCAGAAAGATGTGGGGGTGATATTTAACGAAAAAACTCAATGTGAACCAGTAGTGTGTGCTCACAGCCCAGAAATCCAATGGAATCCTGGGCTGCATCACAAGGAGAGTAGCCAACAGGGTAAGGGAGGGGATTCTGCCCCTCTACTCTGCTCTGGTGAGACTCTACCGGGAGAGCTGCATCCAGCTATGGGGTCCCAACAAAAAAGGTCATGGAACTGCTGGAGCAAGTCCAGAAGAGGGCCGCGAAGTTGATAAGAGGACTGGAGCTCCTCCCCTATGAAGACAGGCTAAGAAATTAGGTGTTCAGCCTGGAGAAGAGAAGGTTTGTGGACACCTCATAGCAACCCTCCAGTATCTGAAGGGGGCCTACAGAGAAGCCAAAGAGGAACCCTTTATCAGGAACTGTGGTGACAAGGCAAGGAATAATGGGTACAGATGGAAAGAGGGGGAATTTAGGTTAGAGATTAGGAAGAAATATTTTACTGTGAGGATGCTAAGATCCTGGAACAGGTTGCCCAGGGAGGTTGTGGTTGCCCCATCCCTGGCAGTGTTCAAAGCCAGGCTGCATAAGGCCTTGAGCAACCTTGTGCAGTGGGAGGTGTCCCCTGCCCATGGCAGGGAGGCTGGGACTAGATGATCTTTAAGATCCATTCCAACCTCTTAGCATTCTATGATAATAGACCTCAACAAACTATGACTGTTGGGTATTAAGCCTTTCTGACCAAATGGAGAAACAGGTACACCTTTAGTCCATATTTTGGCCTCCTAAACATACAAGTCACCCAGGATGATGGGCCATGTTTAAAAGTGACTGTGGGCAGACTGAAACACCCTTGTGTTTTTCCTAATGACTTGCCTTTTGGTAGGGAACAGGTGTTTTATAATGTACTTTGGACAGATAGTGAAATTTTGAGGAAAATTTAAATGGTGTTAGGTCCTTAGAAGTGCATAAAATTATCCATTGCTTAATCAGTTATATACACATACGTGCTTTCTCTTGCAGAAGAGACTGAATCACACCTCTACCTTATTTGATGTACTTATGCTAGTTGTAAAATAAAATGCAATTGATACGTAGATTTTCTGACTTTATTTGCTATATGTGGCACACAAAACAAAATAGTATATTATCTCTGAATTTTTATTTCAAGTATCCTACACATATTTAAATGTAAAAATTACAGAAAGCAATGTGGCAATACTTCACTATGTTCTAAGTAATTTGCATATCCCTTGTAACTAGAAGTCATTCTGGTCAGAAGCCTCTTGGACTCCAGCAATGCAGACATCTACCCTGCTCACAGAGCCAGTGCTGAGTGATGTACAGCTTTCTTCCCATCAGCACTTCAAAATTAGTCAAAGGATTACAGAAAGATCTTTTTCTCAACAGCCTGGAATTCCAAACTGCATTAAAAATTCCAGTGTTGCCGGTCAGTTCTTGAACTATTTTTTTAAGACTGTGTTCTTCAAGGTATGCAAGTTCTGATGTTTGGGCTCAAATTCTGACATTACGGCATAAGCAACCACAGTCACTCTAGACGCCTCTTCCTTCACCTTCTGCACTACCAATCCAACAGAGGGAGGTTCCTTGAATTCAGAGTCCAGGATCCCTTGCACGTTGGTCCAAAAGAACAAATCTTCTCTCCCCATTGTGTGCCTGAGTTCAGCTTTTCTCATGTTATGTTTTCACATATATACACTGCCAACACCAAAAGCAGGTGCCCATACCTTCCATTCCTGTTTCTCATAGCTAACTTAGTACATCCCAAAGATTTGGTTGGTTGATTTCTTCCAAGCCATGGCTTTGGTCTTCACTCATGTAACTTGACTGACATAAGTGTTGCATATGTTTGGCTCCATGTTTTGTAAACCACAAAAGAAGTCATCTTCACATGTCCTTAACATCACAGTCTTCTTCATTCTTATTTAAGATTAGCAGTCTCATTGAAGCTTCCTATAGCTTAACCTGGAAAATATGTCCCTATTTCTCCTGCTGAGATAAAAAAAGTTCATTCAGTCTAGAGAGATTTTGAGATAATCTTCCTTCTCAGCCTGTCACACTAAGATTTAAGAGTGAATGCTGCTTTGATCCACCCAGTGCAAGAGCATGAAGTTACCTCTTCAGCCTACTTGAACATCACATGATGAGTTACATCTCATTTGCAGTAAAGGAACTCCAGGATCAGGCTCAGAGCAGAGACAGCTCCTGCTGTGTTTGCTTTGGAAAGGTGGGAGATACCAGTCAGTGAAGAGCTTAATCTGCTGGCTTTGCACAGCCATGGCCTCCCTCTAACTCAGTCTTCATGTCAGAAGCGTGTTCTTGCTCAGAAAAAGGGGGCTTCACAGCAGAGAGAAATCAAGTTGATACCAACCTCACAACAGCATTGTAATGTTGTGTTGCTGTAAAGGTATTTCTTAGCTGACTAAACCTCAAAAGTTACTGTAGTGCATAACAGTGCTTCTCGAAGGCTTGTCCAGCACAAGCAGATCACTGACGAGGTACCTGTACTTTCAGGCTGTTCTGAAGAGACCATATATTTTCATTTATTTCCTCTCCATACCACTCAGCCATCCAGCTTGTTTACTGATGAGTCCACTGTGCCATCAACATCAACTTAGACAGAACTTGAACTAAGTTCATTTTTGTAAGTGCTGTTGCTGTTTAGATGCTGTGAAGTTGTCATTTCATGTACATTGATGAGGGTGAGCATGTGCTTTGTATCTGATCTGGGTTTTTTGTAATTGGGAGGCATACTTTCTTTTCTTAGACATGTCTAAAAGAGAAAACACAAAGGAAAGCTTAAAACAGAGAACTCCTATGAAAGGAAATTTTAAAAACTTTTTAAGGTTTTCCTTTTTTCTCTTTGCTAACCTTCAGCTCATTACACCTTTCCTATTTGTTTGTCACTGGAAGCACCTAGTACAAATAAAAGCTGCTGTTTCTTGCTAAATCAATGAACTTTATAGGACAAAAACCTTAGTCATAAAAGGAAATTTACATTTGATTCACATTTTCATCTCAACAGGCCTTGCATCAAGCTCTTGCAAGTGTGCTTCCACCTGCTTTCAATGCAAGCCAGTGCCTGAAATATTTTCATCAAGTTGTCAAAGTAAAGCCCTAGTCCTGCCAACCAGTTCTCAAGTGAATGTTGCTGTTGAGTTTAGTGGAGATAAGGCACAATCTTCACTAAAGAAAAGGACAAGGCACCTTGTAAGAACTTAACTGGCATTTTAAATAATGAACCTCACTTGTGAGATCTGGTCGATATTAAATTTTGATGAAAGCTAGGTTGATACCTGAGACAGAGCCTCACCCAAAAGTAAGATACTCATAATTCCACCAGAGCAATTATCTTGCCTACACAGCTCTGCTTTATATAACTGCACCAATAAATTGGGACGTTTTTTATGTAAGGGAAGGAGAGATTTCTGTAGAGATCTGAAATTCTTTCAGGACACTGAGAAGAACATGGGGCATCTGTCTCTTCTGAGTGATATCCTTGCTTTCATATTTCCATCCTAACAAATTCCTACAAGATTTATCTTGTCAAACTTTAGTCTGAACGGCACAAACTACTGGCAGAATTGTCAATCTAAAAAAGAGACAGGCATAAATTTAATTGCTCCCTGAAGATACACAGAAAGCTACATTTAGCGCAGCTAATTAGATATACTCTGATCAACAGTTATGATTCATCTGCTGAGGAGCAAAACAAGAAGGCAAATATGAAACAGGCAGCAAAAGTTAAATCTGACCTCCCAAAATGCTGGGGCTGGTTTTGTTTTGTTTTTTATTACAAATGCATCCAGCGATGCACTGTACTGGCACCCAAGACTTGTTCTGCCCCTGAGCCAGGAGGCGCAGACCTCTGCATGAAGGGGTGACTTCACTGCCACTGCACACAAAGCATAATTTTGCTTCTGTGGAGTGAGCTTCCCAAGTACCTCCTCTCTCTTCCTTTCCTAGAACTACCAGCCAGCAGAAAAGGTATGGATAAACCCCCCAAAGAGGTTTTTTTACATGTCTCTTAAAATGTGTGTTTAAAAAGAAAGATATGACTTCACAAAAATGCTTGTCTGAAATGGGGTTGTCACCAATTTACTGGTATGAAAACTGTGCCAAAAAACAGGTGGACTTGGACATGTCCATCATGCCACCACACAAAGCAATTCTGTAGGTGGGGAAGGGCTCCCAGAGGCCTGTGCCTCCATCTTGGACAAATGCTGTTCCTAGGTACTAAACCAGAAGACATCTTGCTGTGCCCTTAAACTGATGAGCAGTTTACAAAGAGTAAATGGAAGCAGCAACGAGCAGTGAGAGTGCAGGAAAATAACCAATATTTTGAGTTAGGTCAGAGTTAGATCAGGGCACAGTTCTCTCTCTGTGGAACTCCATCCTCATATACCGGAGTTTAATCATAAATTAAGTATAGACACCAACTTCAGACCAGCTGTGTTAAAGCAGTGCTAGCAGAGAAAATGAGTGGGGGTATTTTGGTTGGTTTTGTTGCTTTGCCTATGAGAAAGGGAATTACTCACACAGGTAAAGAAGATGAGCAGCAAGTAAAAAATCCCAAGGCAAGTCAGCATGAAGAGCTCGCCTTTGTATTTCTTCAGTTTGTCCTCTTCTATTCCAGGACAACCTAAAATGTAAAGCAAGGTGTTACATTGCTCTGGTGTTTGTAAAATATTTTAAAACTGTTACCTTCCTGACATGCCAGGCAGAGCATGGGACAGTCAAAGCTCTCTACTGTACCTGTTACTTTTAATGTGACCGTGCTGCTCAGATTGTGTTCTCCGCTCTGCCCCCCCAAAGTGCACTTGTATGTCCCGCTGTTTCGGCTGGTCGTGTTTTTGATCCTCAATGAAAAGGAGGTGTCGTTGGAGATCTCCAAGGACCCCCCAACTTCTTGTGGATAATGAGATTCCACATCAAGGACTTCCCATGTTATTCCCTCACTGTCTCCAACCATCTGGAAAACACAAATATATTTTTCTTCTTGAGCAATGGTGTCATCCTCAGTTTTAGGGTAAAGAAGATTTTAAAGCTGGCTTATGGCTGAAAATGCAGAGGCTGAAGAGAGGAGGGGGGAGCACAACCTCCAATCTATTTAATATGTTCATGCTCGCAATCCAAAAGTATATGGGGTTTTGGTTACACGGACTCTCTATATAAATAGGAATTATAGAACTATTCTGTAATAACTTCTTAAGCTGCCTCACCTGGACAGCAACATGACAGAAGGTAGGGCTGGAGTCTGCTTTCAGTGGGCCTATGCAGAGACCCCAGAAGAGTTCAGAGTGAGAGAGACAGTCCGTGTGGATGGAGCAGAGGCAGCAAGAGGCAGCCCTACCCAGGTGCTTAGCGGTGGCTCTGGGGACCAGAGGTGCCCAGGAGACCGTGGCAGCAGACAGGGAGGCTCCACCGCTGCTGTGCTTGCCCTGCCAGCACACCTTCTGCCATGCAGTGGTGACAACTAAACCTGCTAACCCAGCAAGTGTGCCATTGCACGAGGGCTCTGCCAAGCACAGGCTGGCACCTTCCCAGCGGCTCTGCCAGCCCAGAGTTCCCTGCGGGAATGCAGCCCTGGAAACTGCACTTCCCTCTGCCAGTTTCTATGAAGCTGACCCCTGAAACCATGCTGCCTCTCTGGAGGAATGAAGGTTCCTCCCCACCCTACTTCCCTCCCTTCCACTCATTATCAGAACCAAAGAACAAAAAATTGCTTCAACTCTTTCAGATTCAGTTGTGTGAAGGTCACAAGCAGGTTCTGGTGCACTTGGGGAGCATTTGTATGTTGAATTTCTTAATTGTAACCAGAAGAGCTACATTCCTTGGCATGGCTGTGAGGCTGCTGGAGGAATGAAGTGTATTCCCAGAACAGTTCGTACTGCAGGGCGATAGGATGCACTGAAAATGACAATTGGCTGGGAACCACAAAGAAGAGAGAAATCACTAAGTTGATTTGAAAGGTGGAAGAAGGGTTTGAATTAGCCTGTGTCCATTCTTATTCATCGAAGTTGCTCCCTGGGATTCGAGGCAGCATGCCCTCCATGAAGGTTTCCCAAGTAATGAATTCAATCTTTCTGTGGACCAGCAGAGCAAGAGCCAGCTCATAAGTACAAGGCTCAGCATTTCAGCCAAATGTATAACTAATGTAAGCCAAGGCTTTTTTATTATTATTATTATTTTATTTTAATAGGCATATTTTTGGGTCATATGTTGGTGCTTACTTTCTATCAGCAGAGCTACTGCATCAGGGTATAACAGTTACACTGTAAGTTATTAAAATTAACACAATTTTCTCATACTGAGGCTAGGAGTATCTGGTTTCCCTTTCATGTGTTTGCAGGAGGAAAGCACACTCGGGAGTCTGCAGAGAAATATGGGTCTGATGCTCCATTGTACATTGCTATTTTTGCAGCCTAAAACGGTGTAAAACAAGCTGCAAGTTGGGGAACTTTTCAGGAACTGAGGAATGAGACTAAAGCACAAGATTTCCTTAATTGTAAAGATTCTTTCTCAGAAAGGTTTTGGGTTTTTTAGTGCATCATCTGAAACACACAACAGTAATTTCCTGGGGCTTTCCACACTTTACCCAGAAAGAGGGAAGAAAGTACCTTCTTCTCCTGAATCCCCCAATAAATTTACCCCAGCTTCTCTTTCTTATTACACTCAGCCCCAAGCAGCTACAAGACAAGCAGTATGTATGGTGGTTTTCAGGCTGTAGGGACTTCACTGTGCTACAGAGATTTAGGTATTTTCAGGCACTGCACAGTGTCAGAGATGTGGCCAGAGGAATTCCAATACCCAGGCTGGGCTCAGCTCTGGTTACAACTAGGTCAATAGCAGTTAAGTGGATATAGTTGACCTCCCTCAGATCTAATTTTTGCCACTCTCCCTTCCCTTACCACCCCCTTCCTCAGTGAAATTTAAAACTGCCCACAGGGCAATAAAAGGAACCAGCCTGGCTGCCCTTTGCATTGCCCTAAATTGTAGATAGGAGGTCTGAGCTACAGACAAAAAACTAGATTTGTTTAGGGATTTTTGGGTTTGGGGTTTTTTTTCCTTTAATTTACTGGCAGCATAAATAATTGCTGTCTTGGGTGGTAAATGATGGCGTGATTCTTGTGGCTGAGATCTGGGAATGTGAAAACACTTTGATCTTTCTGTATGCAATTGCAATCAGCACTGCTCCTATAAGGGAGAACTCAATTAAGTCCATGCATCCCATGCCTGACCATGCGCTTATTCCAACTGAGATTTGGGGTAAATGATTTAACTTCCCTCTTTCATGGGAACAGTGAGGGATAGGATTGACTATTGCCTCCAGAGCATTTTAAGGTGCCCAGATGCTGTTGCAAGCACAATGATGGTGACCCTGCAGACAAGACTGTCAGAATTTTGCCTTAGACATGCTCTGTGTCAGGCAAAGCAGTGTCATGAAACTGCACTAACAACACGCTTTTCCCCAAAACAAGAAGAAAAAGTTACTTTGTGGCATAATCTGGCTCCCTCACTTGCATGGTGGCCTGGATGGAGGTTGCGAACTTTGCATTTGGGGAGGAGGAGGAGGACGGGGTCATGTGTGTGGCTTTAATTCGGGGTTTGCACGCCTTTCTGCCTCCATTAAATCTCCTCTCTGCTGAAGGGCAAGGGCAGGCAAGGCGGTCTGCAGGGGTGCTGTGTGCCCCGCAGCATCCCAACATTTTTTAGGCTGCAGAGACATCTGGTGGCATTTTTCCAGCCTCTACAGGCAGTGCATCCATCCCTGCTCAGAGGTCACAGCAACCCTTTCTCTGATGCCTAAACCAAGCCTTTTTCCACAGCAATCTTATCTCCTGTTATCTTATTAAAAAAAAAAGAAAAATACCACCCCTCCCTTTTTAAATACTCTACATAGCAAGAAAACATCTGAGCAAATTTGCAGAGTGCAACCTCATATCCCAGCTGTATAAAAGGAAATCCATGAGATGTTCAGTAAGGTCATCGTTCTGCCTCTTGCTCTATTCAAGATAACCTCTTTCCCACCCTGAACCTAATTAAAATTACAAAAATGACACTTTGCTTGCCACCTCCTGTGAATTACTTGGCAGACTCTCTCACTAGACAGATCATTTTGCAGCTCAAGGTTCTGTGATAAACCAACTCTAATTCATGCCAAGTGTCCTCCAGGTGATACCACAGCCCAAGGTAAATGCTGGGGGTTTTACCTAATTAATTCCACACAAGCTTAGAGGGATCAAAGCAAGCGCTGCCAGAGACAGCAATCCACTTGAGTAGAGACCATCCTCCTCTTTAATCAGTGAAAAAAATCTTTTCTTCCCACTTTTCATTTGTATTTCATTTCCCTTACACCTCACTGCTGAGCAAATGCAGCATGCCAACTTCCACTGCTCCCCACCTCCAAACGGGGCAGGAAAGGAAGGAGGTCTGTACCTGCTCCCATGTTTGCTGTTAATAGCTTTACTAAAATTCAAAAGGCAAATGATGACTTGTGTGGGGACAAGTAGTCTACAGACAGTCTACTAAATATATTTGCATTTAAAGGGCCTTGTTACCATGCAGTCTGCTGGGGGTTACTGAAGCAAGAATTTTGCTGGGAGACAGGGGCTTGCTGGCAACATCATTCTGCCTATCTGCAGAAAACTACCCATTGAGAAAATTAAAAAAGAGAAGACATGCGAGTTTATGTTTAGTGCCACATATGCATTGTCCTTCAGCAACATCTGTGGCAGATTTTCAGAAATCACCTGGCAGAATACCTTCAGCAGATGCTGAAGTGAGGTGATCCTTCCCCTCTGCTCAGTCCCTGCTGAGACACACCCTGGAGTGCTGGGCTCAGTGCTGGGCTCCCAGTGCAAGACAGATGTGGTCATATCTGAGGGAGTCCAGTAAAGGGGCACAAAGATGAATAATATCTTGGAGCACCTGACATGAGCAGAAGGTGGAAGAGAGAGTTCAGCCTGGAGGAGACCAGGCTCAGGATCATCTTACTAGTATTGATTCAACCTGATTAACAGGGGGATAGAGAAACTGAAGCCAGACTCTTCTCAGTGATCTTCAGAGACAAGAAAAGAGGCAATGGGCACAGACTGAAATTCAGGAAATTCCACTTAGCAAAAGAAAAACCTTTTTTACTGTGGGGGTGGTTGAACACTGGAATGGGCAGCCCAGAGAGGTTGTGGAGTCTCCATCCTTTGAGATATTCAGGACTAAACTGAACACAGCCTTGAGCAGGCAGCTCTAGTTGTCTGGTTTTAGTGAGTTTAATTGAAAGTTATTCCAGTTCTCAAAAGCTTGGAAATACATGGTGCTTTAAAGAGGTTGTGAGTTTCTCACATATATTCTCTAGTCAACTGACTGATATTAAAGTTTCTCCTAGCCTAGAGCTTTTTGATAGAAATAATGGTGGTGATAGATATTAAAATGGGATATGTTTGATTGAAAATACCACTGAGCTGATGTATTTCTGTTCTCTGACTGGATGAATTATGAGAAATAGATAGAAGAATTAGGCCCCAAAATTTAAGAGCTCTTAGCAAACATTTCTTTTTCAGAGAACTAAGAACTAGGTGGAAGAAGGAGGAGCACTTTGCTTAGTTCTAGCTGGCTAGGTTTTAGCTATTGTCTTGAAAACTGCTACAGCATTACATGGTAATACCCTAAAAAAAAGGCAATTCACCCATGCTGTAGTGCTTACACCCAACCAATCAATTAATTTTATCATGAACATGTGAAAGTGAGCAGTTCTCACATTAATTCATGTTCTCTGCTCTCATTAAATACCTTTTCTCATCAAACTTTTCCCACACTAAGGTGGTACACTGTCTTCCAGGTAAATCAAAGTGCCAATATAAACCACTTTTCCCATAAAAGAAAATTTTTATTTCAAAAAAAAAATAGTTGAGGTCCAAAACTGATGTCAGTTTAAAGGTGGAACATATTAACATCAGATTATTTTCTAGTGAGAGTGACATGATTGTAAAAATAGTTTCGTTTAAAATTATACCAGGCATAATGGCAAAGTTGAAATTTCTGACTGTTATAGAGAGCTAAAAATCTACATACAGCCAGAAGGAATTTATTTTCTGAAGCAAAATATATAGAATTCTGGCAATGCCCAATTACCGACATATAATGAAACACAACTGAGCTGAAACTGCTTAATAGATGTATTTTTCAGTACGAAAGCACTTCCACATTTGATTGGTGCTAAAGGTGCATCCATATGGTTCCTATACAATGTCATGTAGAGATACCAAAGTTAAATTTGAAAATAATAGGCATATATTGTGGGCACATGTGAGTGAATNGGTTGGGTTGGGTTGGGTTTTTTTAGCTAAAAGCATCCAGACCTAGCTCATGTCAGGCAAAATAATTGTTTTGGTCATAAAATCATTTCCACTGCTCCCTTCTTGTCTAAGTCATCAATGTGATGAAGCTACTTGGGGATAAATAGATGTCTGAGGAGCATTTGACTGCATTTCTTTGTGTAGATTAGAAATTAGGCTGAAGTAATTTAGCAAATACTTATGCTAATATATCACAGCCATGCACTTTCAGCAAAAGTAGTTTCCTTTGAAGGATGGTGCATTCAATACTATATGTCTATTTTGTAATATGACTTTCCTCTCTTATTCTGCCACAATTTTATATTTTTCAAGGAAGTGCTATAAAGTTAACAGATTTCTCTCCAGTGAAGCACAGCCTTCCTCCCTCTTCCTCATGATTTGTTTTAGATTAAGGCTCTTTTGGCTATCACATGAAGAAAATAGTGTAATATCCACTGGGACTTCATTTGTGTGTGTTTAAAGTTGATTTTCAAACTGGATATAAAGTGATAATTATGAGGGTTTATGAAGTGGCTCTCATTTTCAATGTGCTGCACAAAGAGAAACCGTCAGTTTTATTGAAAACCCTACAAGGCAGAAAAGTAAGTAAAGTTTCATTACCCAGGTTTTTTTCTTGTAGGTGGGCTATATAGGTTCCAACCAGCACTTCTGTAGAAAATTCCCAGTGCCTGGGTGCTTAGGCAAAAAAGTCCTAGCTTTCAGTTCTCAGCTGGCATATATAGGTTTATGGCATGCAGGCTGCCCAGCACTCCTAAAAACATGCCTCACTTTAAGACAGTCTTAATCATCATTATGAATTCTTTTCCATGGCCTTAGTGAATGGGATGAGAGCTGCATCAGGCTGAAAGAGGGCTTGGTGCTTTACCTTCTTCCCAGTGTGTTCAGCCAGCCTACTTCATGTATTTCTAAGTAAAAATCACGTTGTCTGAGCTGACTGACTGTGGTCCTGATTCTGCACAGAACTACTTATGCAGGTGACTTCCTGCATGAGAATAATTAGCTCCAATGGTCCTGGATGCACAGCAGGTCAAACATATTCGTGCTTTTTTTTCTTGCAGTATGAGAGATTAGCAAAAGCAAAGGAATTTAATTCAAACTTTCTTTTTTCATACTCAGTTGGGTTTTGACACCAGAATATTAACTACTTTAGACAATTACTTCTCTACAAAGCAAAACCTTTTAAATTAGACCCCTTTTATAGGTAGATTGTAACAAACTGGCCCTTAACTGGTCTGAGCACACAGAGATGCCAGTGGGAAGAGGGGTTCCCTCATAGAACATTCACTCTATGGAAACAGCTGCACAAGCAGCACTGTAACATTGCCACCATCTTTTTTTTTAAAGCAACAGAAACAAAGGTTAATTGCTTGCATTTACTTCACAGTTCAAAGTGACCTCATACAAAAGATTTCGCCTAACAGCTGCTTGAACTTACAGCCTGAAATTTCATACCATTTGTTGGAATTACCTTTTAATTAGTCCTTTGGGGTTATATCTGGTGTTTATTGATTAATCCTTCAGTAGTTGTTTTTAAATAACAATTACCTGTGTTGGGTAGCCTGGTCACACTCCACCATTCCCTCACTCTCCTTTTGCAGTGTTGGATGGGGACAGCAGCACAGAGCCAAAGTGTAGAGAGGGCAGGAGAAAGATCTTCAAGCTGCTGCCTATTTAGCTAGCCCCACAAGAAGAGGTATTGCTTGTTCAGCACAGAACACTGAGCCTAAATTACTATTCCCTGTGGACAGTCAGGCTTTTTAGGTTCGGTGCTCTGCTTTTCCTAATATGGCTGCAACTATGGCTTAGGCTGGTGTCACTGCCTGCCTGTCCCCACTTCCTACATCTCTCATGGCACAGGCAAACAGAAGACTGCAGTACCAGGGTTGGTGCCATCAGCCCCTGAGGACTGAGGCAGGAGCTTACAATAACTAGACTTTTGTTACTTCATTTGTCAGCAGAGAAAACAAATGCAAGGTTCTGTCATACTGGACGCTGGAAAACCAGTCTTTTCCTGAGCAAAGCAACTGAAGCAGGAAGAGCAAGGAGACCATGGAGGGAGTGGGGGTGGTGGGGACAGGGCACGGAACATGCAGTGGCAGTCTGGAGTGTGACAGCATGGCTGCTGCAAAGGTAAGCAACACCAGAGAGGGCCTCCACAAAATGCAAATATCACCCTCCTGTGCATGTGTAGTCATTTTGTGCCCAGGTGGAACTGCAAAGAGCTACAAGGCAACACAGAATTGGATTTTATGGGCTTTCCTCACACTTATCAGGGAATGGCTTTTGGCTGTTGTTTGCTGCTTGGTCCTCCCTGCTCCCAGGGAACTTGGGGAAGCACATGCTTCTGGAGGATCCCCACACTTCAGCCTGTTTTTGTTTTGTTGACTTCCAACACTGCTGTGAGGGAGAATTTTCTGGGATCCAGTCAGCCTCTCTGTTTATTCCTTCCCCACCCTCTACCACTTCTCAATTCCTCCATGTCCATCAGATGGCATGGTTTGCCTTTCATGAGCTCCCTGCCCTTCCTGGACTCTGTGGAAGGAAGGGAGCCTTCAATAATTAGCAGATATCTGGATGGAAAATATAGATCCTTATCCAGCTTCCGAGGCAGAAAGCAAAACAGAATAAGTTGACTCATATCCCATATCCCATAGCAAAGTTCAACCAAACACATTATTCTCTTTGTCTACCACCTGTGCTTAGTACAATAATTAGGAAAAAGATGCTGCACTTGGTGGCTTGGCAGTCAGATGTTCAAAACAGCTCTTTTGAAGTGCAGTTGTCATCTAGTCTGTAGACAGATGCTCATTGTTGTATCAGCAATGGAATTCAGATGCATTGCAAGTTTCAACCTCAGAAGCCCTATCTAATAACAAACACTGTGTTTTCCTGCTGTAGGAAATGAGTTTAAAACTGTATCTGACCAAACTGCTGAGGAAGCCAAGGCTGTGGCTTTAGGTTCTGGCAGAGATAAATTAACAGTTTTCGCCGCCCATAGAAAAGGCTTTTTCCTCTTCCCTTCCATTGCTCTACCATCACATGGGAAAGTAATTCAACTCTGTAACCCACAAAATCTTATACATAGATTGATTTCCCACTATTATAAAAAGCAACAGAGTTGACTTAACAGGTAACAAGCGGACCACCAAGACTGGCCCATGATAAGCAGCAGGAGTGTATGGCTGGCAGTGGGGAATGGAGGAGAACAAAGCCTTCATTGTTTTCCCAGTAATTTGACTCACACCATAAGCTGAAGCTCTGCACTGAGACACAGCTACACAGTGCCGTACAGCTTGTCAACAGCCCCCTCTTTCACCACTGGGCAATTCTACCTCTCTAAGAAATTTCATCTTGATAATGTTGAGCAGGACTTTCCTGCTCATTAGGTGATTGATTCCCATAATCCCTCCTGCACACAGGTGGTCAGCAGGGCTCTCCTGCTCTGGAGATAGAAACTGAATCAGAGCAGTCAAGATGTGATTTTTACTTCATGACTGAAAAGAGATAACTCAGAATTTCTAGCTCTTCATCTGCCTTCCGTACATACTCTGCCTTTATGCCCACCCCACTAGTCAAATCTTCCTAAAGAATAGTATGGACTTTTTCAGTTCTTCTCTTTCGAAGAAAGAATCAGCTCCTGTTTGGAGGGGATTAAACAAGGGCAACACCATTGATGTTGCAAGGCTTAAATACCATTTTTTGCTCTGATGAAAATCCTGGAAGACTCCTCTTTGGAGTAGTATTTGGGAGGTTGTACATGGGGCATAACCTGAATTCTGATCCATAGCGCAATAATTAGATATAAAAGCAGGCCAAGAGCAACTCAGAGAATGATGCTCAAACAGCCTATCTCCGATGACACAGAAAACACCTGTTTCCCACAGTCAGCTCAAAGGTTTGCACTGCTGCCTTCTCTCTGCTGCACTAACAGGAGGATGCTCTGCAGAAAACAACCTGTTTTGAACGAGACAAGCCAGTACCAGGTAGGAAAGCAAAGCAGACTACTCAGTAAATTAATGAAGTAATTTAGGTCTTTTTCTTACTTTATACCAAGACGCCATCTGGTAGGAGATTGAGGAGTCCTGAAAAACTTTACAGGGGAGCACTGCTTCCTCAGCACACCTCACAGCAACATCTGGGATCATCACAGAAGTCCCACGGATCAAGCACCAAACTGCAAAGCACAGGTCACACATCACCTTTAAAAGAGATTGCTTACACAATCCTTCCCAAAACACATCCCCACAAAACACACGTGAAAGACCAGAAGGAAAAATGCAGAGCTGCCTACTCACCATCGCACAGGATGATGAGCAGAGCGTAGACTCCCGAAGACATGGCTTTTACTGCTTTGGAGCACAGAGCAGCAACAGCGTGCCTCTTTTCAGGATGGACTGGGCAAGCAGAGTGCAGCTGTGACTGCTTCTAGAGTGATATTTCTGAAGGCAGACTGGGGAAGCCCCCAGACCTATCTTGAGGTTCTCCGTCATAGGAAAAATCCCTACATGTAGGAACCAAGGCTCCTCCCCTTACATCTGTGAGGTCACTCTCACTTCTGCAAGCACTTACACTGGTAGCAACTCACCTCCCTTTTTTCTTTTTTTCTCCCTCTGCACTGATCTGAACAGAGTTAAGGTGTGGGTTGGTGTGAAGGCCATCGAAATCAGCACTGAACGAATCTGTCTTGAGTGACAAAATGTCAGGGGAAAGGGCTCGTCAGTTCAAAATCTCCTCTCAGCCTTCTCTCTGCCGCTCTAACAGCACAGCGCCTGTGCAAATGTTGGTCCTATGACGTGACATTTCTGAAACCACATTTAAGAATTCAGGCCACAGCACCACGGAAACACTTTGACTTGGAGCTGAGGGCTAAACAGGAGTTATCAGCATGGCTGAGCAAAACAAACTGTATTTCAGTAGAGTTACACATTTACTCTGCAGGTAGGCACACATGAGGTAGAACACCATCTCTTAGCATATTTTGCCATTTTCAACACAAAAAAAGGCATCTGGAGTGATGTAACTTTACAAATTATATGCTGGAAAATTTCATTGTGGAAAAAAGTCAAGGCAGCTCCCAGAAGAGGAACCATTTGGACATCCCCTCTAGATATATGGAGGGGGGAGGGGAAATCCTTTCCTTGTGATCTGTGAGAGCAGTCTCCCCTTGGAGAATTTTTGAGGAAGTCCGAAGTTGATCACAGAAGCATTAACAAATCCTGAAACTGAAAGTTGCTGATGTTATTTTTGGAAAACGCTTGTGACTGCTGTCTTTAAGCTACTGAGATCATGATGGAGAGAAGCTGTTTGGGGGTGGGGGGGAGAGTTGAGATTTGATGGGTGGAGAATGTATGGTCAGCCCCTTTTGAAAACCAGAGGGTTCTGGAAGCCACTCTAGTCTGGTCACCCTAAATCCAAATCACTTCTAGAAAACTTTGTAAGGAGAAGTCAGTTTGACAAGCCCTCACCATGCAAAAGTCCTACTCAGATAGGTAAATGCTGTGAGTGGGTAACACTTCTGGAAATTCCAGTCTGTTCTGTGGAGAAAGTCAGATAGCAATTTCACTGGGGGCCTCACTGTTGAAATAGCCCACTTATTTTTAAAACTTTTTGCTTCTATCTTCATTGACCATAATGGTAAATATAACAAGCTGTAAGCTTTATTTTTCTCTTTGTGTTTTCTAGTTTCAAGGACCAGGACCTCAATCTATTACTTAAAAGGTACAAGTAAAATATAAAACCCAGTGGATCTCTTGAGAGTGAGAGAAAATCACTTCTTTCTCCTGTGTGAAATAATAGAGTCTTTGAGAAGACAGAAGTGAGAGGGGGGGCTGCTGAAGGAAATCTTAGAGAGAAGAAGGTTCCAGTTAATATATTTCATATCTGTTTTTCACTAAAATGGTGACTTTTCTGCCCCCATGAGTCAGTCACACATCAAGCCCATCTCCAAGAAGGGCACTCAGCTTTCACCCAAGGGCTCTTTCTGTGAGTCCTGCAGAGCTGCGTGTTTACCCTTCATAAACCCATCAAGAGGCAAAACCTTTCTCTATCTCCCTTTTCATCATGAGGAAAGTCCCCGTGATCAAACCACAGCAAACTCCTGCCCCTGCTGTGGGTCAGCCCACAGCAATCCTTCCCCTGGTGGCCTGGCCAGCAGCAGCCCAGGGGCTGTGGCAAGCCTGAGGCTGGGCTCACAGGTTTGCCCACAGAGAAGTGCACTGAAGGTAAGGTAAAGGGCCAGGCTTCAGCACTGGGAAATGTACGTGCCACACAGGCTTGCCAAGGTGATATTGAACAACTTTCTTCCTCAGTTAGTTAAAATACAGGACTCTTAAAAACACAGTTTTTCCCTCCAGGACAGGCATAACTTCAAGCAAAACAGCCCTTTTCCTCCAGAAGTATTTGCAAGCTCAGCTGCTGTTCCACAGCTCACTACGTGAGGCAGGAGAGCAAGATATAAAAACAAAAGCTGAAACTCCCTTTGCTAGGGAAGGAGAAATAATTTGGTTTCTAAACTTTCCCTGGTAGAGATTTTTTTCTTTAGGGAAACTGAACTGGGCTATACTTTCCATCCTAAATTTTAATATCCTTTCTATGGTTTCAAAGATCAAGTCTATTGTCTCCAGAGCTCTGGAACCTGCTTTGAGTTCCACTGAGCAGTGGAAGCAATGGGAGCTCTGTGGCACAGGTCTGGGTGTGGGAGTGAAGAGGCAGCGATTGCCTGTCAGCTTTCTCCATGAGAAACAGATCCACATCTTTGAGAGCCCTCAGGAGCTGCAGGAGCTGCAGTTATGTGAATAAGTGGAAGTTTATCATTAAATGTTCTGTGGACCTAATGAGACCTGCTTTTGTACAGTGTGTGCTGTTGCCTTTTGCTCTCCTTCCCTCGCCTGTCCCACTCACCACACCGTAAGCCCTTGATCTCACTGAGGAAGAAGCAGCAGCATCTGCGCCAGCGAGGCCAGAGCCACACACGTGATGAGTGACATTAGCAAGCAGTGCGTAAAACTGCTGCGTTCTGTCTACCTTTCCCTTAGCAAGGGCACTCATTTGGATCTTCATCTTTGACCCAGCTGCTGATTTTCATGAATTTCATAGGCACTTAATTCTCTTTGAGCCTCGATCCCTCTGTCAGTTTGATAGAAAGCAGGTTCAGAACATACTGGCTGATAGACAGCCAGATGGCATGATCACAGAAATTTCATTCTCTGTAGGAAATGAGGCTAGAAGCACAAGGATGTGGGATGGATTCATAGGATAAGGTTAAAAAGTCAAGACTGTATATTTTTTTCCCTGTTGATAGAGCCTTGAGAATGCTGTTCATAGAATCGTACCCTGTTTCCTTGAACCAGGTAGGTACTACATCCATCAGATACTTGTGTAGTGGAGTTTTCTGATTTCTCACTCCAGTGTGTGGCTGCAAAATACATAAGAATGGTTCCTATTTCATGTGTTTTCCCCCGGGTGTGAGCATTCATCAGGAAACACAGCATTTAAGAGAAATAAAACCCTTAGGTCTCTAACAGGAATAGAGAGTTCTCCACAATGAAGGATCAAAGGTTAAGACAAAGGTGTCAAAACAGCATTTAGCACTTTTGTCAAGGCACAGATTTTTCTGTATTTGGGATATGATTATCAAACATCATTTGTTCCATTGCATTTAAGTTCCTGCTGTGAATAAGGTCCATCCATGTGCTTCATGTCTGTTGTGAAGCCTCTGGTGAAGGGGGTTGTTTATTTATTAATATTAATCTCCTGTGCAGCAATAAAAATTGTCTGCTTCGGTTCAGCTGACAAAACTGGAAGCCTTTTGTTATGTTTTAGCAGAGAACTGTTTTTTAAATAATATACTGTGCGTAACATTGCAACGTCAGCTGAAGGAACAGTGACAGAAGAATCCGCAGCCACAAAAGCAGAGCAATCATGTATTTTCAGGGGCCCAGCAGAGCTGCAGCCACAGCGTTTATTTTGCTGTCATGCTTTGATCTTGACACTGCTCACACCAGTAAGTAAAAGCAACTGAGATTTTCCAGGCTGCAGCTAATGAGAGGTATGTAGATTACTCACAAACTGGAGTGAGGAAAGTTTAAGGACAAGTTCTCTTCTCTGCCCCTTTAATGGCAGATGTTGGGTCAGGGACTGCCTTTGCTACTTAAACAGTGACAATCCAGAAATACTGAGAAACCAAAACACGGGAACTGTGACCAGGTGGGCAGCACAGAGCTTTGTACTACAGACTGTCTGCTGCTGCCAGCTCAATAAATAACACCCAATTAATTATACGCAAACAGCCAGTCCTCTGAAACGCCTGGACTTTGGAGTGAGCCATTTGAGATGTGCCAGCCCTGTTTGTCAAAGTAGGAAATAAGCATGCTCACATAGAAATTGAAGGGTGGCCCAAAGCACAGATCCAAAATGGAAGCATCCAAAATCAGAAACCTCTTTAGATACTGTTTGGCCTGGGAGTTTAGGAATTGCCTTTAAGCAAGAAAGGAGCAAGAGATTATCTTGAGTCTGTAAGAATTAGGATAGGGCTGTACTGAAGCTGTACCTATCCAGCATCTCATCTGCAGCAGCAGGCAGTGAGCTATCAAGTAGCCAAGCAGCCCAAGATGCTGTATTCAAACTGCAGTATCCACTGGAGATACACATTGAAATCTCATTTTTAACAAGGTCCTGATCCTTAATCAGTTTGATAGATGGTGTCTGGGTAGGTAGGCAGATTGTGTCACCAGGCCTGGGGACATGTTGGACAGAAACC
This sequence comes from Notiomystis cincta, assembly GCA_013398075.1. Classification (NCBI taxonomy): domain Eukaryota; kingdom Metazoa; phylum Chordata; class Aves; order Passeriformes; family Notiomystidae; genus Notiomystis; species Notiomystis cincta. The sequence goes on along the minus strand of VZRX01016581.1, from coordinate 290,875 downwards.
TTTGCAGATTTCAGTGTACTCTACATTGCTTGCCCTACATATGGGGTCATCCATGTTGCCTTCTCCAGAAGGTAAAGAGCAGATTATTGCCCCTGACATTTCTACTCAGTTCTGCAACAGTAGTCCCCATATAGTCCCTGCATTGCAGAGGTCCCTCTTCGATCTTGCATCTCCTTGCTACACCCAGCCAGGTATTGTTTTATTAGAGGTCTAAAGTTCAGCATGTCTGCCCCCAGATCGTGCTGTGGAAATGTTTAGTGCTCCTGGTGCTCCTCTATCTTTTCTCTTGCCTGTACAACTTCCCTCGATACATTCTGTGGGACTTCTTACACTGGAAGAAATTAGGGATCCCAGGAGATAACCTTGTACTCCTGGCTGATTCAATGGCCCACTGGGAATGTAAGTTAGGAGCTCCTCCTGGGAGCAGTCCGTGCTGACTGCAAGTCTTACAGGATGCCCTGACCATTGTGTGCCATCCAGGGACCCAGCCATGTACACACACCACCTGTGGCAAGCTGTGGCCCCTCTCCCGGCGCCTTCCAGACCTCTTGTTTGTTTTTTTTAATACCTTCCCCATCTGTGGTCCTACTGAGTCATGAGATTTCCTGATCAACTTCCCCCATCATCCCTAGCAGAAGAAAGAGGAAGCCTGGTGAAGAGTCCTGGTGATCACAGTGCCTATATCCATTCCCTTTTCCTCTGAAATCTCCCAGAACAGCACAGTGACAAGTCTCCGCTGGCTCCTCAGATGCCTTCAGGGTGGGGTGCATCCTCCTCTGGTTCCCTATCTGTACCTTCCTGACATTTTGGCATTGATCTTCCTTTCTTCTCTCGCTTGCTGTTTCCCATGATCATTTGGCTTTCCCCAGGCCTTTTGAAGAGCACAAGATCAGTGCAGGCATGCACTGACACCTCAACAGAACACTCATCCAGCCTGAAAAGGGTTAAGGCAACTCACCCCTGCTATGTGTAATAACTTTGTGCCTTCACCAAATTGTCTTCTCACCATATGCCCTCTTTTCCAGTTCATTTATAAATAGGTTAAGCAGCAGGAGCCCGAGAACAAAACCCCCTCAAGCATCACTAGAGACCTCCTTCAAATGTGGATGATGGCCGTTTACCCTCCTTTTTTAATAGGTTATTCACGTGAAGGCTTTTTCTGTGGTCCCATGGTGCCTTAATTTCTTTCAGATTCCTTACTGATGGACCTTTATGTCTTCAGAAATTGTTGCTGGGTTTCTATATGGCTGACCTTGTGGTTTTCATTTAACCAGAGTTTATGATCCTTTCTATTTTCCATTCTTGGACACAACTTCTATTTTGTAAAGAAAGTCTTCTGCTTCTAATAAATTCCTTTATCCTGCTGTTAACCGTGTCAGCTTTTCATTTCCAAAGTCTTTGTCCATACACAGAGGAGACAGAAAATATACTCCTACATGCTATGTTTAAATAGCCACCATACAAACTTCTTAGCCTTCAGGCAACCATTTTAGCTTATTTTTAACAAAGTTCCTTGTTCTTATCAATAGAATTATGCAATAATTCTATTGCAGTTTGGGCTTTTTTTTCTTTTTTGGTTTTGTTCCCTGAGTAAGTATATTGAGCAGGGGCATTTTGAATCAGATTCTGCATGTCTGCATATTGCTCTGGGCTAGTATAAAAGTTCCTCTTCTTTTCTATGCTCTTTCATGCAGAAACAGTATTTTCATTTTATGCAGCATCAATCCTCTATGTGACATTTATCCAATGTACAAGTAGGAAATTGATACCTGCTGCTATTGTTTCATTTTTTGCTCTGTCAGCAACTCTGATCTCCCTCAGCATGTAATAGATACAGACATTTGATTTAATACTGATATGATATGGCATATTTCTGAATTAGGCCAGGAATATTGGGTTGTATAGCTTTTGAGCTGCTTGTAAACAAAATTAGCATGTTACTTTAATTTGGCACAAATGTTTCTCTAATATATGTTAGCACTTCTCTGCTACTCTTCCTCCCTTGTTTCTTTTTTTATGCTTTGTACCCCAAATTCTAGGCAGAAGGCATCTGGTCAACTGCCTTCTTCCCATCAAGTTTCTGTTTAAAGTGATCTTGTTTGTTAGATATCTAGCTTTCATTTAAAAAAATGTCTCTTTTCTTTTTCTCTTGCTGTACTATGAGATTCTTCCTGTTTGATTATTCTTCACTCTCCCTTTTAAAATTTCAGCAAATTATTGTTATTCAGCAGAGGATAAAGTTTTCCTGACTCTAATATGTGTCATCCTGAATCATGTTTTAGCACCTGTCAGCTTCTCCCTTCCTTCAATCTAAAAAAATCTCCCAATAATTTTTTAGGTGCCACCACTGGTTTTATTTTAGTTCACCTGGATCTGACTCATGCATAATGAAAGTTTTCCCTTTTTCTAACAAGTTCAAATCCTTTGTCTTAATCTATTTCCTTGCCAGTCATTGACAGCTTTTCTCTGCTTCTCCCAGTTCAGCTCTGCCCATGGTATTGGAGGCATTTCAGATGAACCTATCATGGAACTCCTGGCCTCCAACTTATCATCTGACTGCACCCATTTTGCCCCCTGAAACTGTCTCCCCCCTTCCCAAGGTCTTTGCTCCATACATTGTGTCCCAAGACTCTCTCAAGCCTCCTCCAAAAGCCTGCCCAGATTTTCCCCATCATCCAGCAAGCAGGTATTGCATCCAGCAGTCTAATCACCATGCAATTCTTTTTGGTATCACAAAACCACATGGATATATGCCTGATAGAGCATCAGTGGTCCTCTACTACTGTATCTTTCTGAAAACTCGCTGCAAAAGTGAATGTGGCCTCACGATACGAGACAATTCCTGTTCCTCCCCAGATAAGACTGCCTCTCACAGAGACTTCCCCCACCTCAGCAGCCTAGGATTAGCCTGGAGATGGTTGAGTGATGATCCTGAAGAGATTGTCAGTGCATTGGTGTGTTACCCTGAAATCTTTTAGTTCAGGTGTCATGGCCTAAAGGAAAGGGATGTTGGGCTAACTGCACTGGATGCACATTGACATTACCTATGCACGGAAATGATTTCCAGGGGCCAGTGGAGCAAACTGAGAACTCCTTGCCCACTGATTATGTAAATAGCCACTGCTGATTTACGTCAGAAAGGGTCTGATGGGCTCTGTATCTAGCTCCAGGCACAGATCTCTGAGGGAGGAGCCATTCAAATGCCTAAACCAAGGAGACAGGCAAAACTCCTCCTCTGACAGATCTCCTTTTTATGACACCCAGCACCACTGGTCTGGACCTGCTGTGATCCCATGGACAGTCTTTGATTTCTCTCTTATTCCTTGTCACTGACATCCAGAGAGGGAAAAGTGCAAGGGATGTTGGAATAAACAGCCATTGGTAACTATATACTGCTACATTGCTTTGCCCTCTGGAGCATTTTGGACCTTCATTTTTTTAGGTTGGAAGGACATTCTTACAATCACTTTCATTCAGCTTCCCTGAGCAGAGACATTCCACAGGAGTCAGAAATGGTGGCTTGGAAATGAGGGACCTTATGCTGCAAGCACAGCTGGAATTGAAGTGTGTTCATTCCTTTTGGTTACATTTCTTCTATATAGTGACAGTTGCCCCTTCGTTCTGTTTTAGCTTTCAAGGAAAAGATCTACTGCCTGAAGGCTCCACACTCATGGAAGAAAACAAGACCCAGCCAAATGGAGAGCAGCAACACCCAACAAAGACTATGAAGCACCATGTGTGTAGTTGCCACTGGAACAGCAGCTTCGTGGGAGGTAGCCTAGAATGGAGCCTAGCTTGCCGGGAGGTGAGGGACGAGGACAGCTAGGCAGCTAGAGAGGGAGCACGCTCATGTGAGTTTCCATAAAGTCTCTGGAAACCACTTTCTTTAAAATAGTAGGACACCAGGCTCTCCCAGACCTCAGCTCCTCATTCCTTCATCCCAGGGCTCTGCTCACAAGCTGTCATCAGCAAAACTATTGCAACCCTGGTGATGCACATAAGGAATGGAAAGGGGAACCACTGTTTTGTGAGGGGGAGGCTGAGGAAACAAGTGACGACATGTGGTGGGAGGATGAGCAGTGAGAAAAGGAGAAATGAAAAATGGAAAGTTTTCACTATAGCTGTGACAAATACAACTCCTCTAATAGAACTAGACGGCAGAGTGGGCAGACACAACTTAACAGCCTTTTAGAAGAGGAAGGAATGACAAATATGTGAAGACACTTAAGTGGCCTATGTCCTGGGAGCCCTGACTCTCAGGATCTGGGGCTTCACACTGAGGTGTCTTTAAGAAGCTCTTGGCCCAAGTTGCTCACAGGTTGTTGCCCTGTCACTGGCTTGTCAGAAGTAGTGATGTGCCCACACCATAGACACCAGACTGATATACTGACATAACTGCGGTGTCTGTGGCTAATTCAGTTTACTAGAAGGTGGACTGTGGTGGCCAAGGCATCATCTTCTTGATCCCTGTCAGGTTTATTTGAATAGGTGACCAATTGAGGTCAGAAACTTCCTGAGACACCAAAGTCTAACTAGACAAGCACCAAAAGTGGCTGAGAGGTCACCAGGAGAGCCTTGATACCAATTTAGCCAATTTTCTTGTCTTTAGACTTTTAGGCTTTTCACTAACTCCTCTGTTGCCTCCTAGCTTGCAGAAGGCATTGGAGAAGATTTTCAGAAGTCCTGTAAACTTGTTTTTCTGGTGTCTCCTCTCCTCTAGGGAGCTGAATGCCGGACTGAGTAGTACAGGTGGGAAGTGATCCCGTGACAAGGTTCAGAGAAGAGCACTGGTAGTTTTATAGAGTGGCTATCAGGGTGCAACAAGGGGTGGGTGGGGAGAAACCCCAGGGTGGCAGCACCAGGGTAGCCTAGGGAGAGGGAGTCCCAGCCCCAGGGAGCCCCAGCCATGGCCCCAGGCATCCAGCAGCTCCATGGGGATGGAAACAGGCCTGTGGCCAGGCAGGGCAGTGCTGAGGGGAGCTGGAGACTGGTCCTGCTTTGGGATTTCTGGGGCAGAGATTCACACTTCAGGGTCCTGGCCCCTGGTCAGGGCTGGAGGAGTTGGGGCAGGGACAAGCAGGGCTAGTGATGCCCTTGGGATCCTGATAATGTCATTTTGCCAAGTCTGACACTTTTGATCATCTTTGCTCATATTAAGGAACCGGAGCAAAACCTACTGCAGCAAATGAGTTGCAAAACAAGACTTAATTCCCGTAATCAAATTCCTCGTTGTTGCCATGGTCGTGTTCTCTGATTATCCACAGAGCAAATGACCACCGCAGAGCATAAGAAGATGCCAGCCTTACAGCTGGTGCCAGTTTTGGACTGCTTCTGGAAATTTGCATTAGCTCTGACTGCATTAGCTCTGATCCCTGCATGTGCTAGGAGGAGCAGCTAATAAATGGCAAACAGTCCTACGAGAATCACAATTAATGGCTGCTGCTCAGTGAGATAATCACCCATTTAATAAAGGGTGAGCTTCTACCTCTGCACTTCCATGGGGAGCATTAATGCATTCTTTTCCCCTCCTTAGCCATTCATTTCCACAAAACTGGTAGGAGCTCAATGTTTTTGAAACCACTCTTCCTCTCTTAATCTTAGCTGAAATTGCCCAATGGATGCAGAAGTTATTAGGAAAAGCTAGATGGTTGTATGAATGTTGACAGAGACAGACACAAAGCATTATCGTATTAAGAAAGCACTCGAGTTTATAACAACACAGATTTTTAAATTACATTTAAATCCAGAAAATGGGTACTATTATGAGGATTATGTTTCATTTCTGCACAAGTCTGCCTCACTAACAGCCTGAGAAGGTAAAGGAGCTCAAAAAGAAGTGGCCATTGCTTAGACTTCATGCCTTGATACTCTTCTCTGGGAAGGAGTGATGGAAGGGTCAGGACTCAGCAGGAGGACTTACATAAATATTCTTTAGAAACTAAGGGGTTTGGTTTGCACATCCAATTCTAGATCTTTCAAAGCTGGAGTTACTGTCTTTCTCTTCTCCAAAATTTTATAAATTAAATCGCCCCTCACTCTCTCCACTTCTCATGTTAGTCTTTCCCTTCTTTTACTTTGAGACTTGATCATGCAGAGGTTGCTACTCTTATTCATGTTGAGCTTCTCAATAGCAAAAAAGCCTTATTGTTTGATTAAAGTGTTTGTTTCTCTGGGAAATTCGAGGTTTAGATATAAACATTTTTGAGTAATTTCTCCTTAGGACTATTTACAATGTAATGAGATCTACATTTTATATTGATTTGAGTTTTGGTTTACTTGTTCATTCATTTTTGAGAAAGAACAGTTGCTGGCCAAGTTTCCTATAATTCTTAATAAAGATTAAACACACTTTAGAGAGCCCACCTGAACCAAAGCGCAATCTTCCTCAGCAAATCAGCCAAACTAACTGCTCCATGAGTTCTCAATTTTGGTAATGAAGGCTTATAAAATGAACTGCAAAGTAATTATATTTATTTTTATTTAAATTTTACAAACTATTGAAATACAGTAGCTACATAATAAAAGTTACATGATAAAAGTTTTGAAAAATTTTGCTTTGGTGGCCTCAGGAGGATAACAACTGGTTTTCTACATACAGTAGTGTATAATTTGGAAAACTCCAAGTCTTCTAATAAATTGGTCTGGCAGCTTTCACTGCAGAATTACAGGTTGAGTGGTTTTCAGTACCAGCCATGCCTACAGTTCTGGCCTTCTAAGAAGTACATTTCAAGTACATATCTCACAAGACTTGAGAGTCTTTCCAACTGAAGTCTGAAATGACTTTGTCATATCTGTGGGTCACTCTACTCTTATTGTGAAACACCTCATTTAACTAATCTCGTTGCCATTGGCTTTAAAATTATGGTGTTCATGCCCAGGACAAGAACTCTCTTTTTTCCTTGGGAAGCTTGGTTACCTCAGGGAGTCGTGCCAATTATGTCAGTAAAAAATCCTCCCTTCATAATGCTCCATGCTGGCCCTAAGCAGAGCAGTGAAAATAGATCTGTGAAAGAAAAGCTGTGATCTGTCACTGGGTATGGCTAGGAGGAATTACTGAAAAGCTCCTTGTGTTTCTTCCTCACTCCCTGTATTGCTGTTACAGTTTACTCTGTGTATTTCAAAAGCAGAAGAGAAATCCATGTCTCACGAGCGTTTAAAATGACAAAGCCACCCTAACAAGCAGTGGATGTGTTATTTGTTTGTGATGATCTCTCCTGGCAGATTATTCTGTACACTGTATTTTAAACTAAAAATTCTAATTTGTTTATTTTCAGAAATGGAATGGGCAGTTTGAGGGGGGATGAAGAGAGAAAGAAAACAAAATACTTTTTTTTCAGGAAGAGCTTTTATTGCTATTAATCCAAAGATTGAGCAACAGTTAACTAGTCAGCGTGAGTGGTTTTCTTAAATGAACACACGAAATAACAAGTCGAAGGAAGCCTGGCCATGTTTCCAGGAGAGAACAGAGTATTTGTCTACAGTGGTTGGTGAAAATGTCAACTTCCCTCAGCAAAAAAACCCAGAATTACATGAATTTAAAAATATCACAAATAGTACATATGCCATGACTGAGACATTTCCTACTGGCAGTGGAAGCAGAATATTTATATTATAAATTATTCTTGGTGGTTCTGAGTGATAAATGTCAATAACAAGTGATCACAGTTGGCAGAATTCTAAATCTGCTCTGAAAAGCATATTCAGCCTGAATAAATGGATGGAACTAATACTTTTCATAAACCCTTGGTTTTCTACTTTTATCTACGGTTTGTCAATACAGATCCTTAATAGTTTTTCCCACACATTTGGAAAATGTGAATTTCTCCTGAGAAGACGTCCTAACTTTTCCCACTACCACTTCACCCTCATTACTTACCTGTCCTCATATTTTACCCTTCTAAAGTTTTGAGTCAAGGAGTTAACTTTGTGAAATATCTGGTCAAGCACTTATGGATTACAAAAACTCATGTTTGAGGCACTTTTTCTAGCAAAGATTATTAAAAATGGATGCAAGAGAGAGCGGTGAGAATAATACTCGGATCTTAGTCAAAATTCTGTTCAGTTTCTGTTTTCCAGTTAGTCTGGGAATAAAATGGGATAAAATATAGAAGTGAATAAACTGATTTTGTTTCAGAAATAACAGTCTTATTGTCCAGTGTAGAAGTGGATACTCTACCTACATAAAATAAGAGTTGTGAACGTGCACCTGTTGTTGAACCTTCACTGGGATTTTGTTTGCCACGAGTTTTCATCTCCACATTTCATTTCCTTCCTGGCTCTGTGTATCTCTGTGTGACCAAAAGCAACGATATGTGAGCTGCTTGGTTTGAAGAAAATGAAAGGGGAGATTTATGGGATGGGGGTCCTAGATCCAGACTATCCACCAGCAAGGCAGCCCAGCAGCTCCACATTTAGCCTTGGCAGAGCATCCCATGCACTTGTCACTCTTGAGTTAGTTGGTTTAGTTGAAGAGGCCAGAGCTGCGCTTCCATCTTCAAAGGTCAAGACCACTGACAGGTGCAAGTGTTCTCTCCACAGACCCTGATGAAAGTAAGGCTACACGCTGCCTTGCATTCTCCACAAATCCACGTAGAGGTAGGCAACTTGTTAGAAACACACCTCTATGGTTTTTTGATTTTGTATTTGGAGTTTTTCTGAGTGGGTTTTTTATACTGGAAAAAGGCCAGGGCTAAGTGACAGGGTAATGGGAGGTATCTGGGTATGTTGGAGGATTCCTTCTGCTTTGAGCATTAAGGAGAAAAAGACATGCAGAACTTCTGTTTTGATGAACTGACTCTAGGTGGCAATAACACCCTGCATAGCCTTACTAGAGGCTAGTCAGGCAAAGACTAATGCTGCTTACAGAGGAAAAAAATTACAGCATTTTCAGTACTGCTTCTAGAAAATTTTGCAGCTGATCACACCAGCTGCTCGTTGCTAGAAACATTTCCAGATTCTGCTAGTTTTCATTGTAATAGAGGACTTGGTTTTCAACACATATTTTGAATAAGATGCTGCATGTTTCATTTTGTAGCCACAATACTGCAGGTGTGCAGAGGGAAATTAGCAAATTATTCTCTTTCGGTTTTCTTGCTAGGATGGGCAATCTCAGGAAGCGCATGTATCATCCTGATTTGTAATGATGCCTGTAAAAAGTGCACAGATGGATATGTACAACTGCAGCTCTGTAGCATTCACTAAGGATGTTCTTGAAATGCCACTTCACCACCTCATCAAGAAAACAGCCACACAGATACCTATGTAATGCTTGACACATATTCTGCGTAAAACACTGTGTTATCTGCCAAGAGATTTGTAATGCCCTATGTCATTCCATCTTCACTGCATATCCAGCCTCCTGGGCTTAGGAGTAGCTAATCAAACACTTGAACAATATAAAAATTCTTACAAGCATGATGGCCTGCAGCATTATCACATTTTTCTCAGAAGTCAGCTTAACTCCACTGACCTTGAAATATTTAAATCTGTTATTGATGTGTTCACAGGCAAAGGGAGAAAGCAGAGAAAAATATATTAGTTTTTATTACCCCTTGCAGAAAGAAATTGTCACTGCAACCACACTATATACTAATAATGACCATAGAAATTCTTTTAACTGTGATTACAACATGCTTGTAGCAGGCCAAAGTGTCTGATGGCACCTACAGGATATAATAAATTTCTTTATTACTTTGTCAAAGTGACAAAGCTGTAAACCCCTGTGATTGAATCAGATTGTTTGTGTAATTGACCCATTCACCTGCATGTTGTCAATTAATCTCCTCTGGAGCTACCTCCAAGCTGCTTTCAAAGATAGGAACTGTCCTTTAAAATGTTTAAATGCATCTCCTGAAAGCAATTTCTTCCTTTCTTACCAAAGTGTGGAATTTCCTTTAAATTGTACTGAATCAGATTTCTAGATTCACAGTATTCTAAATCAACATCTTATAATACTCTATAATCCTGTAGGCTGATTTTTTAAATATGTGTTTATAAGTTAATCAGGATTCATTCTTACTAGGAATATATAAACTATCAAGGATGAGAGTGCCCTAAAAAGGAAAAATAGAATTTACTAACCCCTTTAGCTACTTTGTGTCAAGGTACTTCATGTAACTCTTGTTTTTATTAGTTTGTCTTTCTTTCAATTAAGCAGTAGTTTTATTATACATTTTTTAAAAAGTGGGGACATGATGGCAAAAGTAGTGGAAATGCAATTAGAAAAATTAGTTATGTCTATAACATCCTATCCCTCCTCCTCTTTCTAACTCCTTACTCTTTTCTGTCTCTTTCAAGACATCAGCATTTTGAACACACCTGGCATATAGGGCCAAAATAAAATGAGTAGTGTATTGGGACTAACACGTTTTTCTGCCACCAGCTAGGTTCTTTGGAAGCTTAGGAAGTGTATTGCCAATGCCAACTATCCCTACAGCAAAAGTGGGAGAATGTGTTGCTTGCTGAGAGCCCTGTGGGTTTCCAGCTGGAGCTGGGTAGGACATATGCCACAGTCTAACCCAGTATTGATATGTGCAAAATCAATGTGACTACAGGCAGTGAGAATTCAAGTGTAGGAACTGATAGGTATTAAATTATATTAAATCATGTGTTCTCTAACTCTTCAGTACAAAACTGTGCAGGGGTCTGTTTCCCCATTCTTTTGCCCTGTGGGCATCCCTCCACCTTGGTTGCCATCCACGTCAGTGAAGCTTTCCCAATGATGATTGAAATGTTCCCTGAAACTTGTGAACCAGTGCAGTAATCAAAGCTTATCAGCCACCTAAGCTAAAAGTGCCATGCATGACATCGTAAAAAAGAGCCTTTTCTCTCCAACCAGGCAGTGAAACATCAAACCCCTAAGTGACATGTCAGATTCTAAATTACATTTTAAGGTGAGGCATCCTATAATAAATAGTTTTCAGAACTTCCTGAAGTTGTAGTTATTTGTTGTAGTTTGTTGGTTTTTTTTTTTTCAAAAACTGTCAGACATTACTTTGTATGGATTAAAGCATCCATTTTCTAAATGAAACCATTTTACACTTTTCCACAGTTTGAGTGCAATATGGAATGTCATTCTCTACAAGGAATTCTAGAGAATCCATAGGGGAAAAAATACAACATTCAAAACAAAACCAAATGTCCATGTGTCCCATAAGTGTAGATTCCTTATTTTTACCCATCTGGAGGAAGCCACTCCATTCCTTCTTTATTCTCAACAGCTGTATCCATTTCAAAATAAATTTTGTTTAGCAAAAGAGTTATCACTTTTTCAGGAGTTTGCCTTCTACCAGGTTTACCCAGATTTTATTTGGTAGAGCACCACCAGCATGGAATAGAATAGCTATTGGTGGCAATAGCACAAGTTCTAGGAGATACATGGCTGTTTGCATGTGGTTCTAGTTCAAACAGCTACTCTCTTCTTCCACATTACAAGTCTCCACTGTGATTTACAATTCTAAATACAACCCTAGTTACTGCAGATGAGTTGGAAAGCAAAACCTCTCTACAGTTGGTCTATACTAAACTCTCACCACAAGCTGCAGAAGAGTGAAGACCTAAACCAGCCTTGGACTTTTATTGATTATACAAATAAAAACAGATTTTATGTTTTGTGCTTATCAGGTAAATTGGAGTGAAGCAAAACTCCAAATTAAATGTAGATTGTACCAGTTGACTCCTTTCAATGATAAATAATATTTCAAAATTCTTTTTATTTTCCCCAACGAAATCCTATCTTTCTGAATTTCTTCCCTTGAACTCAAGTTCCCTTCAACTCCTGGAGTTACTTTCTCATCAAAAAATTTTATTGGGTTTTCATTTTTCACTTTGACACTCCAATTGACTTTTACCATAAGATAATTTAAGGTTTGGGGTTTGGGGTTTTTTCTACAAGGCAAGCAACATTTAATGTAAGAGTTATATTTATTATAGGCAAAATTGATTTTAGGACTGTAATCATTAATTAGTGGTAAATCTTTGATTCAGATATTGAAGTTACTATTGGGGCTTACAGATCTTAGTGATGAAGGAACATTAATTCAATCTTTTCTGCCTGCAGTGGCCTTCTTACTATATGCATAATTAATTCCTTTATGTGCAGTTAGCCAATGAACAAGAAAATAATATATTCAAAGTAAAGAGGAAGTTGAAAGGAAAAGCTATAGTGTCTTTCTTTGGCTTCTCTTTTTTTGGGAGTTTTAAACCTAGAAGCTGCAGTGTTTTGTTTTCTTGGTTTGGTTTTCCTGGTTTGATTTTTTCAAACTTTACAGAGTCACAGAATCAACAAGGTTGGAAAAGAGCTCTAAGATCATCGGGTCCAACCTGTGACCTAAGATACTGAGAATGCTATCAATGTCTGCCACTGACAGACATAGAATCACATCCCAGAGAAAGCTGAGCTACTGCTGTTTTCTTCCTTACTGTTGCTTGGGGCAGGAGTGAGATACATAATGGTTCATTGACATTTTTATGAGAATTCATCCTGAGTCTAAAAAAAAAAACAACAAAAAAGAACAAAACATTATATAGACAGTGTTGATAGACTATTGAAAAGTAATTGATATCATTTTCTGCCGTTGCTTTAGTTGTGCTATCACATTTTGTGACGCCGATGGGAAATGTGAAGGGGAACAGCCATTGCTGGTACCAAATTGCTGCACAGACTCCATCTGTGAAACAGTAATTGTGTTTTTTTATGTAAGGCAAGAAAAGATGGGCACATTTTGAATCTGCTGAAGCATAGTATAGTTTGGTGAATCTACTTGAACAATTCAGACTGGTCTAACACTAAAACAAGCATTGAAAAAACTGTGAATCCCACATACTAAACAGCGAGTTGGTGTCTAAGGATCTGTTTGGATGATGTAGCTTATAAAAGAATGATAAGGTGTCATGGTTTAGGAATGTATTCTCCAATTTAGTATTCCAACTAAAAACAGGCTGCCACTCACTCCACCTTCCCTTGCCTCCGAATGAAAGCACGAAAGGCAAAGATCATGGGCTGAGGTAAAAACAATTTACTAGAAATAGCAATGAGATAAGAAAACAAACAGCAACAGAAAAAATATTTATAGCAAAAGTTATAAGACAAAGAAACTATTTACATGGAAAATTACAGCAAGTACTGACCAACTCTTCCTGACCATGTTTCTCACCTAACTGGAAAAGGATGCCCTTCTCCTTGAAAGCAAAAGAGATTCTCTTTTCGCAGTCCCTGGCAATGATGTGGTTTCAAATAATATTAGGGTCTGGCCATGCCTCCCTCCAGGCTACTGAAAAAAAAACATCCCTGTCCTGGCTGGAACTAGAACACAATGTCGCAGGTTAGTAGAGCTCTGTACTGCATCAAAATTCACTATCAAATTTAACCATAATTCAGGTTTACATATAAGTAACTCTCTGGGAGGTATAAGCAGTATTCAGTTGGCTGAACATCTTGGGATATGAGTGTTTTTGTCTCATTGTCATCTTTCCCAAGATGTATGAAGTCCCTACTCTTTTTGCCAGGTACATTTAGCATGTTGTTGTACTAAATATGAAATATATATATCTAAAATGGGTGAATCTATATTATTACAGGGGAAAAAAAAACCCCTCTTAATATCTCCAGTTGGTGTTACTAATGACTGCAAGGCTTGAGCTGAAAATTTCTTTGACTGAGGATTGTAACATATTAAAAAAATTGGAAAGGTTCTGCTGCTAAAGATCCTAGCTTCAGTTGGTTTTCACCTAGTAAGTTTGCATCTATTTGAAGAAACACTAATGGGTCACATATTCAATCTACCCCTGAGCTGGGCTAAGTATGAACCACACAGCAAGTTACTAGCACCAGTAATCAAGAGGTTTTCAAACTGCAGTGAGAGGGTGCTTTGCAGAATTACTTAAATCATGGATCATACAAACACAGATCTACACTTGTCACATGGATATGTCTTTCGATAATCTGAGTCCCTAAAGGGAATGAGTTTAATGCAAATGAGTTTAAAAAGACCATTTTGCAGTTTCCTAGCAAGGTTGTCCTTGGCAAACTGGAAAAAGAAACACCTGAATGTGCAGTTGGAGAGGATATTCACACAGGCAAAAATGGGTGACTGTGCTTGTGGGACATTAGTCCTTCCTGGATAAAAAAATGAATCTGCATCTCAAATGAGAACTAGTATCATCTTTTGTCATATCTTCTCCCCCTATTCATTAGCAGTAAATGCTTCAGAGGACGCTTCAAGAAATTCAATAATTTGCCTAAAGATGCGTTTCTGTTAATGATTCTTTCCCTGTCCCTCTGGCTTTATGACAGGCTTATGCATTGAAATATTAAAGTTTTTCTCCCTTTACACATGTTTTATACAATCTAGTCCTTTCTCCAAATTTAATCTCATGTAGCAGTGAATACTTTCACTTTAATAGCTAGTATTTCCTTTCATCACTTTCAAATTTAAATCTTTTTAATTCCAGTGGATGAACTCTTGTTCTTAAATTATGAAAAAAGGTGACTAGAAATGCAGGATTTATCTTCTTTTTGCCATTCATTATTTTCTATAAAGCTCTATCATGTCCTTTCTTCATGCCACCCAGACACAAAATTTTCTCACTCAGCCCCTAATCGTTTGCATTGCCTGTCTCCAGATGATCTCTGTGTCTTCTGTATCTGTTTTGCAGCTGAGTTCCCAGAACTGAACAAAGTACTCATGACGTATCAAATAACCAACCCTTGGGAATTACAATATTTCCAGACTGATTTTTAATTTCCCACTAGCATTTTCTTTAACGGTGATGTCCACTGAGCTTTCCATAGTAATGCCAAATTTTTTTTTTTTCTGAGCAGTTGTTCTCAGTTAAGGCTCCAGTAGGTTGTGTGAGTAACCCAAAATATATTATCCAGTGTTATGCTAACCCAGCATTAATCCCTTTGTCTGCTGTGGTGTTTATTGAGCTCCTTAGGTTAGGCTTCCCTTCACTGTCTCTGAGGCTCTTCAACAGTAAGCAAAATTAAATAATGGTGTGCAGTCTGCACGTTGCCACATCATTTTACCCCTTTCCACATCAGCAACATTCTTCACACGCCCTTTTAACTCAGGTGTTTCCTTGAGACGCCGTTACCACAGGAGGCCGCCCGGAGTTTAGATTTGGGATGCACCTACGCTGCCCCACACGGTGAATACAAACAGAGTCAGGCATGTCTGTAGTGGCCCAACCCACACGTTGGCTGTCTCTCAGCGCTGCTTGCTTTTCAGTGGCTGTGGCCTCTCAGCACGGCAGTACATGGTGGAGGAGCGGCATGAGCCTGGCCACCTTGAGAGTCAACCAGACAGTAGTCATACTTGCTTTCTGACATGATAAGGTGTCTTTTCTCCTGCCACAAACTTGGGTAGAAGCCTTTATCAGCCTCTGATAAATTTAAATTACTTTGTTAAATGGCCAGCTTCGAGGCTGGATATATGTAAAATCATACTTGATTTTCCTTACACCAGCATCTTCCCAATGTGGTAGAAGAAAAGAGGTAGAAATAGGAAGGCTGTGAATCTGACTGCGCCTCAAATACTACAGACCTGGTACATACAGTGCTCCCACTCAAGCCCTCCTACTCTCAAAAAATTTCTTGTGTCAGTCATCCCTGAAAGCCACTTTGAGCCACTGCCACTGCTGCAGTGGCTCTGCCCATCTGGAGCTGCCTGTGAGAAGCAGCCAGCAGAGCTGGGAAAGGCCTGTGTCCTTTTGGCATTCCAGTCCTTTTGTCCTGCTGTAGCTTTTATCTCCTCAGGATATCCAGAAATATCAACCAATGGTTTAAAATATGCATTTCTTCCCAAGGTAATGAAAAAAAAAATGCTCAAGAGAAAGCATGTTTTCCTTTTACAAAAGACAGAGCCTACGAGTTCATCCCCTATTTTAGCATATTCATATTTTATTGCTTCCTTCAATTAACACTTCAGCTCATTTTCCATGTTCCGAAGTCTCTAATTTCCAAAAGGACTGCTAGCCTATAGATACAGAAAAATGGTTTTGCACTGTCTCCTGTCAGAATTATTATTACAATTATTACATTATTTAAAATTTATATTACACATATGTAAAAGGCTGCAATTAAATTAGGTCCCACTACACTCGCCACTACCCAAATGTGTAACTAATGGCATTTCAGGCCCACAGGAAAAACATTTAATTCTAAGGTAAACTCCTCGGGGCAGAAATTATCCACATTTTTGTTCTGTGGGAAAACAGTGCCTGGTGTTGGTATAGCCTAGAGGCTGCACCACAATCCTAATAATAATACCAGTAGTAATGATAATATATTAGTATTAAATAGTGTTACTTCAGTTTTATCACAGCTTACTCCTATCTTTTGTTTTCTTATGATGTGATAAGAATGTGTTTCATTCCTTCAGCTGAAGAATTCTTTACTCAAGGTTTTGGTGCTGGTTAAGGATACTTTGCTCTGCTTCCAGGGAACAAATAGGCCAGTAGAATAAGTGTTTGGTGGCATGAATGGTGTTCAGAGTGAGGACAAATGACGGAAGAGAGGGGACACCATCAAAAGCTGTTCCACGCCACATGAATGTTAACACTTGTTCAATGTCCCATTGTCCTGGGTTGCATTGTATTCTATCACCATCTTCATGAGCTATTGAACCAGGTGGGGTGGTGTTCCTTGTCTCCTCCCTCTGGACTATCTTCTGTTAATGGGCCAGCTATTGAAACCAGGTGGGGCAGGGTTCTTTATCTGTCCCATGACCCATCCTCCCTTTAGGGGATATCTTCTGTTAATGGGCCATCGAGTTTCACACATTATCCCATTGTGAGATGCTCCGCCCAGGGGGAGGGACCAAGCACTCCATCATGGATATAAGCTGGACTTTCAAACACCTCGGGGAGCCCTTGTCTGCTGGATTCCCAGAGGAGAAGAGCTACTGCTGGATCTTCCGGTGGAGACCAGACCTTGTCTTCAGGATCACCACTTTCAACAAGACCACTTTCATCTGGACTGGTACCAACACCCTGACTGACAGGGTGCCAGGTTGTATTCTGACTCTGTCAGCGGTTTCTTTTCCATACTATTTCATTTATTTATTTTCTTTTTCTATTAAATTGTATTTCTGACTTAGACTCTCTCAGTGGTTTGTTTTCAAACCAGCACACCCATGATGAATTCCTTCAGTACACCAAGTTACTGGAAAAAAAGACGTGTGTGTCACTGCTGGGTCAGAAGATGGCCATGGCCACACAGCACACATTTCTTTTAGTGGTTTTTGGGGGGGAGGGTTGTCACCCTACCCCAAAGAAGTAGACACTCCTTAAAAATTGCTGCCAGAAGTCATTCCAGATGTAGACTTTAAACATACTGTCCTTAAGCCGAACTGGGAGCTATAGGGACAAAAATGTCAAAACACAAAGGCAGGATAGCTTCGTGTTAAAATGTTACAAAATGTAATTACTGATTTAGTACTGATTTATTACTGCAATGGAAGGGTTTAATATTTGTATGTTTCATTCCCCTCTCTGTAAGTATAGAATTATTGTGACTGCCAAGCAACAACTTGGCGTGTTTGCAGTTAGTGCCCTACTCTTTAAATGCTATTGCAAAAGTTAGGCTCCAAATGACAGTTAAAATTTCAAGCAGAGTTAAAAAAAAAGAACAAAAAACACTCAGTAAAGCACTTTACAAGAACTAGAACAGTGAACTGGCTAAAGTTCTGTCCTAAAGATACAGGTGATATCCATCTACAAAAATGGCCCGTCTCTGTGATTGTAACCTTGATAGGAAAAGTAATCTGGAAGGCATGGATATCTTCACAATACTAAGACATGTCCAATTGAGTTTTCCTGAAAGTCCTTTAAGATATCACCCAATTGCCTCAACTGCCCCTTCTGGAAATGCTATTTTTTACCTTCAGTCTGGAGAGGGAAATATTTAGAAGCCTGTATGTAAAACTGCATTGAGAATCAAAAGCCCCAGGAGCACACAAAATGGTAGCAGTACTCAGGTGCTTTGCATCAGTGAAGACCAGATAGTAACCATGCCTTTCCTATCATTTTACTGTCCCTTCCTGTGTCTCTACCTGGGAGAAAGTGCTATGAATTTATTTTGTAAGAAAAATGAATAGGTATTATAGCAATAGCATTGCTTTCTTGCTGTCAAAATAATGACCATTTCTCTGAGCAATGTTTTCGTTGCCCAGCTTTCTTTTCTAAATGCATTTTAAGTTAAAAAGCATTCTTACTCTTCCAAAAGGTTTTAGAATATTAATTACTTTCCAGCGTTTGGGAAGTTTCTGGGTTTGGGGTTTTTTTAAAATTATATCTGTTATGAATACTGATACTCCATTTGATTAAAAGGATGTGAGTGTTCTTTTATATCAGGTAAAATAGGCAGAATTTCTCCTATGCTGAGATCCGGGACGCTGCAGATCTTTCACTTCTCTAATTACTCTTCCCTCCTCAGAGCAAGCAAATTCACTAAAAGGTAGAATAAACAAAAAAAATAAGTTCTGCTATGCTCTGACTGGATTTATATTGCTTTTTCTTTCTTTTTTGGTACTGGTATTGGTATTGAATTGGTATTTAGCATGCAAATTAGGTAGATGAATGTGTGGTGAGCCCCTGTCTTTCATCCCCAACCTTCTGTCTCCCTCATTTGTGCCGCCATTGTCATTTGGCCGTGTGATGGTCTGCCAGCAGCTCTGCTGTGAGCTGGGCTGCTTTGTGAAGAGCTCCTGTGGGGGTCTTTCTTGTCTTTGGCAAACTCTTCCTAAAGAGTATTTTCTGCAGTGTGCCAGCAGCTCTTGGCACAGATTCATCTGCTCACAGTGACTTGCAGTGCAGATACTTAATAGTCATCCCCTGTAGCTTGGCAGTAGCTGAGATGGATAATGCAGCCTCCAAGTTGCTCCTTGCATGTTAGGTTTCTTCTGTGTGGCAAACTTGGAAAGTCCAATTTAATCAATATAAGCCAGGGAAAGAGAAAAGGGGAGATCAATCTTGCACTTTGAAGGATGTTTTATCAACTTTACTACTATGGTGAGAACAAGAATGTTTCAGGCAGAGAAATTAGAAGAGGATAGATCCAACAAGCCAATAACACTGAGCCTTCAGTGCCGGAGGAGGAAAGGAAGAAGAATGGAGGAACTGCCTCAGCTTTTGTCATTTGTGTCAAGCAGGGAAAAGGATGTGAAGATGGGCGTCCCTGACACATCCTAGGCTGTTAGTGTAGGAAAACATACCACTCACCAGACTCAGGATAACCCTAAATCTCAGAAGTGTCAGGACACAATGATATCTCTCACATGCCTTGCTTCTTTACCCTAATCTATTCCCAGCCTTTTCCCCCTCTTCCTTCCAATCACCCATGCTTCTCTTCCCGTTTACAGCACACGGGACGAGCCCTTCACTTCCTCAACCCTTAGGGCCTGCTGCTAAATGCTCTGCAGAAAAACCCCGTGGCACCCTTGGACCATGAGCTGCTGTCCAGAAGGGTCCCAGCAGCAAGCTCCCACACAAAAGCAGTTCACCTGAAGATGTGGAGCTAAACCACTTTCACAAAATGAAAAACTGTTGCTAAAAAAAGTTTGATCCCGGCTTTGTGGGGGTTTTGTGGTGGTGGTCTGGGACCAAATGGGCTGCAAAGGCAGGAGGGCAGGAGCGAGAGCGCAGGTCAGCTCCCATGGTTATTTCATGTCATGGGTGCTCCCTGGGTTCCTGCTGCCCTGGGATCCGTTCTCAGAGTCTGAGAGTACCTCTGTGTATGTTTTGGGGACAAGTCTCCCGGAGGAGGCGGCAGGGCTGGACGGGGATGCTCTGAGCCGACAGACCACATCCCAGTCCGAGGATGCAGTCGAGGTGAGGGCGGCGAGGCGCCCTCCCAACCTCCGACCGGGCTGGGCGGTGCCGGGGGCTGGCTACAGGCGGCGGAGGAGGAAAAGGCCAGGATATTCCTGAATGAACGGCTCGCTCCTCACCCCACACCTCCGCCCGGCTC
>VZRX01016581.1:249880-270887 GCA_013398075.1 Notiomystis cincta | reverse complement strand
CCCCGCCACTCGCCGGTGTCTCTTCGAGGCGCAGCCAGTTTCTATAGCGACGGCGCTGAGCCGCGGCTCTTCCGAGTAGTAACAAAGCCGGCTGCCCGCTGCCGCGCCGGGGCTGCGGGGGGACGCGGCTGCCTCTCCCGAGGACACCCCGACAGGTACGGAGCGAGGGGATGCCCGGCGGCTGCCGCCTGCCCCCGGCCGCGGGGCGCTGTCACTGGGGGGAACGGCGGCGGGAGGGACAGGGGCTCCCCGCAGNGATGATAATAATAATAATAATATAAATTTCGTTGTTGTTGTTATTAAAAAATGACCCCCTGGAAATTTGGGGGTTACAAAGTTTCGTTTCTTCAGCTTTACAAAGTAATGATGAATAGGGTAATAGCCTTAAAAAGCGCTACTTAGTTTTTTTTAAAAAATAAAAATCTAAAGGATTAGTGTTGTGGAGTAAACAAGACAATTACTGCTTGGTTTTAGGAGTAAATGTACCGAAAGGTTTGAGGTAAAATGAGTCCGTAGCTTTCAGAGTCAGAAGGCTAAGATGGTAGAGGTGATAAACGTTTGCTTATCTCGGGCAGCCAAGGTTAGACAAGAGTAAGTCATCTTCACCTCCTGAGATCCTAATGTCAGAGAGTGGATGGGAAGGTCATTAGCAGGTCATTAGCCTGAGCAATGCTTGCGGTGACTGTGATCAATAACATCCGAATGGCAGTGGCTGTGTGAATAGACAGGGATTTCTGCAGAAGTTTAAAATTCAAAGGAACTTCCTGATGATAACAGAAGGCTGACCCCGCATGATGAGGTCCTAGGGAGCAGTCATTGTGGTTCGCTGCTGAGTGACTTAGAAAATAAACGGGATCCTGGGCCAAAGCAAAACTGTGCTGTGACATGTATCCAGCAGCACGTTCAAGATGGAAATCTTCCTGGCTGTGAACAAGGAGAAAAAGGGGAGTAGTACGTGAGATGAGGACACTGTGACTGAGGACACAGTTATTGAGTAGGTGGACAGGAACTGACATTTTAAGTAATATGTGATCTAAATATCAGATTATTTAAGATTTAAAACACCATACATGATGAAATATCAGGGTATCAGAACTCAAAGGCTAAGCATTGACTCAAAGAAGTTTGAGAAGTATGTAAATGAAATGTTGAGTGAAAAGTGGAGCTACCAATACCATCAACCAAATCATATGGAAGTGGAAAGAGAAGATACATCTCTTCAACAATCATGAATAAAAGTAGAAAAGAAAATGGAGACAGGCTTCTCTTGCAAGAGAGATAAAATAAAATGAAGTTTTAAATGAGTGTTAACAAGTTTAAACTTTCCTCAGTATAACATTTAAATTAATAATAAAATAATGATTTGTGGAGTGGAATTAAGACCTAGTTTTTTTTAAAACAGCAGTCACAAAAAAAAAAAAAAAAGGTGAAATTTCTTAAATATGTTGGTTGTAGTGGTTTGCCCAGTGTTTATAAGAGCTCGTCCTTCTCTTCTTTCAAAAGTGTCAAAACAGTTGTTTTGTTGAAAGAGTTATAACCTTCTGAATGACCTCTGTTTTTCATGCAACACTGGAAAGCAAACTCTTGAGTTCATAAAATGTGTAAAAATGTAGGAAATAGCATTTAAGACCACACTGTGGGCTATCTGAAATTGAATGCACTTGCAGGAAATAAAAGGTCAGATGTGCGTAATAAGGGCCTGGACACTTCTACTGTCTTAACTGCATGGCAGAGAATGAGAAGCATCAGAACTCAATGTCTTGCCTTAAAAGTGAAAGGGATAAGCAAAATATTTATGGTTTTGCTGCCTTGTGTCATTTCAGTCGTGAAATTGTTCCTTGTGGAACAATTGCAAACTCCACTAGACGAAGTTTATCAGGGGAAAAAATGTAGTAGTTGAGGCAGTGCAGGAAAGAATGCAACAGATGCAATAGTTCAGTATAGATAATACACTCCATAATATGGCCTGACATGCATATGGGCTTCTAGTGGTCAACAGTTCTAGCAATTAGATCACAGTCTCTCAGACTATCATTTCACACCTTTCTGGTGCTCCTCAGTCCAGACTAGGTTTATAGGAGACCTGTTGACAAATTTTCTTGAAAGCATCATCTAAAGCTGTGCACTCTGTGCATTAATATAAGACCACTGCAGGAGTCTCTTGCCACTATACCTCTTGCTGTGTTCAGTCTTAACCTTTTTATCTATATCCTAGTTTGATGACTTGCTGTTAAATATTTTTTTCTGGAGATGTACATGTGCTTGCTGTAGCCAGCAACTCTTTCAAGTATATAGGGACACTTTTCACCTGCTGCCTGGGGCTTGTGATTTCAGTCCTTCCAGCAAGGTTGCTAAGGAGTACTAGGGATCCTTGGAGAGCAAAGCTCAGGAAATTCCCCTGTGGCCTTTGCACACTCTGTGTGCTCAGGCACTGTCTGTCCAATATAAACTACTGTTCTGACAATAATATAGAATGGCCAGATGTGTACCTTATGTATCACACAGCAATGTAAGATAATTGTGACTTTCTAGTAAAAACAAAACATGTGCAAGTGTCAAAGTGCTGTGATAAGCTGCAAAGAGCTCTTCAAAATGTACCTTAAGTTTAAAATTTATTTGCAAAGACAAATAAAGAAATACAAGAGGTTCAGCTTTTAACCTACTACAGCTCTACGCTTTTTAGAACCAAATCCTGTGTGTTTCATTCAGCTTGTTTTTCCTGCAGAGATGATACAGCAGAGCATTTTAGGGATAATAAATGCCATAATTCAACATACCTTTCCTTTTCCCATTTAGTCTTTTCCATTATCAATGAGTGGACACAAACATTCGGTAGAAGTTGAAATAATTCAGCAGCAAATTTAAGTTTAGTCCAGACAGCATGAAAACCTGAGAGGTTCCAGCATCTCTAAAGCATTGAGCAGAGACTTCAAATCCATTTAGGTTCCATCTGATATCTCTTGCCATTTCCAAGAATTATAGCCAAAGTGTTACAAAGCTGTATTTCTCTGAAAGACTCAGGTTCACAAGGGTTTTGGAGACATATACTGCATTTTGAATGTAATATCTGTAAAGATTACTACCACTGGTGGTAGTTCAGAAATTGGAGAAAGGAATAGGGACAGACTGTCTTATCTCTCAGCTTTCCTACTTCAACCAGGAATTGCCAAAATTATTTGTGGAAAGGCGGCCTTGTAGAAAGAAAGGATGTGACATTCTGGTTTTGAGATTAACTGTAAGGAAACCTGAAGGTGTATGGGTTGTAGTGAGGACAGAGGTGAGGGCTGATGTGCAGCCCATAACGCAGACATAGCCCTGGAGTCAAGGGCTTGGTAGGAGAGTTACCTGGGACTGGTATGAGGAGTCAGATTGAGTCTGGACTGGGACAGGCTGGTGGAGACCCAGCCGGGAAAATCTGCCATTAGACTGTGTGTGTGCATCAGTTCCTCCCATGGGTGGCCCAGCTCAGGACCAAAGGCTTCTTGCAGACCCCTTTTTGTAAGCCTTCAAGGCAGTATGGGCAATGTTCATGGTAGAAGGTATTGGTCAGGAAACCCAAGCCTTTCCATAACAGTTTCAGGGCAGGTGTTGTTCCAGGCAGGGGAACTCATCTTGGCAGGCAGTGCATGGCAAAGAAAGAAAACTCCCATTTCAGATGGATAGCCAGTCTGCACTCAGGCAGGAGATGTTCTCCTGTGAACAGAAAGAAAATATTCCCCCCTTGGTGACTCACAAGCCAGACCTGATCAGAGTCTGCTTGAAAAAGCATCTGACCTTGAAGCTTCTGCTGTGGAATAGCTTTATGTGAAAGTCTGCTTGACCGCTGAGGAGCTACACTGCAGGTGTTTTCCAAGAACCTGCAGATGCCATTTGCCTCCCAACAGATGATGGGGGACCTGGAGTCTTTCCATGGAAGTATTTTCTGTTGAAAACAAACATGCTCAAAACTCAAGCTGATACTGGCTTTCCACTCTTTAAACAATTCCTACAAGACAAGTAACTCTCAAAAAAAAGCTTGAAAAGTCTCACCAGTTCTACCACTACTGAAAATATTTAGTTTATTTAGCTAGAATTTTATAAACATCTTAAGCAGAAATTTTGAGTAGTGTTTGAATCACCAGGTGGAGTGTTGTATAACGTGTGTGTAATGAGGGCTTTTAGCTTCCTGTATCTTTCAGTTCACTGAATTACACTTCTATGCTGTTAAAGTGACAGCTAAATGAAAACCAAAAAAAATAAACAGTGCTGTGTTTGGTGCTAGGTTCAAATGGTACAATGAGTGAATTGCAGGGCCACAAATTAAACAATGAGAATAAAACAAAGAATTCACTAAAAAACTGCTGAACTCAGTGTAGCTTCCTGTGGAAGAAAATGATGAGTTATTGTATGACTAAAACTGTATTGTAATACATATATTCAGTGGAATGCTGATGTTTTGTAATGCTCTAGTACCTGGATTTACTTTCAGTATATTACAGACATTTTACTGTGTCCACTGAATCAAAGAGTGCTTTTGTAACTGATGCTTATTCCTGTAATCAAGTTGCCTCTCATTCTCTGACAAACTAAACAGATTGAGCTCTTTAAAGCTTTCCCTTGAAGGAGATTTATTCAGCTCCTGAAATTTTTTTTGTGACTATCTCACTGTTTCTGTGGGAAACTGTCCAGTTGTTCAAAATCCTCTGTAGATTGTGAACATTGTGACTGTGCAAAATATCTTAGTTTGACTCTCACCACAGCCTAAAAGATAATGGTATCTCAGTTGTGTGTCCCTCCTCACCTATCCTGTGTTGCTAAATTAATGTTGCAAAGATCTCATACTCAGATCATTTGTCTCTGTAACTTCTCTATGTCTCTGCTCATTACAGGGTGGTTGGACTAGGTGACCTTTAAAGGTACATTCCAACCAAAACTGTTATAATTTATGATTCTGTATTCACAGTGTGAATTAGGTATCCAGCTTACCTGCATAGTCACAGCTTTTTCTACACACTACACATCTGATTCACTAACAATGCAACTAGCAAGTACTTAAATATTAAAGAGAAGATGGTTTTTTTTCCATTGAATTCCTCATTTTATTTGTCTCATTTGAACAAAGCTATTGTGTGGAAGTGCTCTCTGTGCTTTTCAAGATTCTAAAGTATTTCTCCTTTCTTCTCTGCCATCACCATTGCACATCTTAAGGTTTTTTTCCTTCTAATAGGCCTCTGAGATGAGTCCTTAATGTTTGTGCTATTAAATTCAAGGTCAACACCTTGAATAACACTTGTTAAGGAAATGGAAATGAAATATGATCTTATTAGTCAGATCTGTCTAAACAGACCAAAAGGGAGAGCATCTTCTGACAGTATTTACACTAAAGATGATAGGCATAGGTACTTGCTCATTTAAAGATCAACTAGCAATGAAAAATTTCATTTCTGGCCCTCTATCTTCTAAAAATTAGGAACTAGTATCTATCCAGTAATATAAAAACTGTCCTCTTTATATTGTAAGTTTTTCTTAGCCTGAAATATCAACCTTAATCTTAAAATGCCATGTCTTCCATAGGACAAAGGGAGAGCAAAAAGCATACCAATGATGAATCATCTGTTTTTGTTATCAGTTATTCAGATCCTTTGGTGATGGATGGGTGAATAGCTTGAGCTTGGCAGCTGGCAGGTAAGTCCCTGGAAGCTCACCAAAATGCTTTCTCAAGCATCACACTTCTGTTTTACTTGTTGTATTTAGCCAAATTATATCCTAGAATATAAAGTATCCTCTAAAACCAATAGGATCATGCTTAAGCATACATCTGCTTTCAGTGGAACTTAAGCATATAGAGACTTGTACATGTGCTCTGGTAGGGATCTGAAGAAGGATGCTTTCTTGGATGGGGAAGTAGAGAAATAGCTCTTACAAGACTTGGAAAGAGCAAGGCAGAACTGAAAATGAATGGTGTGCAAGTGATGCAAAGGTGAAGTAATATTGCATAATGATAAATCCCATAAAAATCCCAAGTGAACTAAGTTTCCAGTCAATTTTGTGTCATTTGTTTCTTAAGGATTGATGAAGTTTTCTTACATGACTGCTTTGCCCAACTGTGCCACCTGACATGCTAGTTAAAAAGCATTTTATAACCCTGGAATGGAGAAGCACTGAGTGCAGGGGATCTCCCTTCCTTCCCCTGGTGTAGCTCCCAAGACAGCTTGTTCCAAAGTAATGTGTGTGCTAATGGCAGCATTTGCAGTAAGAGGATCCTTTTTATGAATTTATTGTAACATGGCCAAAACATCTGCTTCGTGCTGAAGTGTGGGTTTTAGGGTCTAAGGATAGTTCTCTGTGTGTTCATCAGTGTAAATGTAAGGCTTCAGTAATGCATATTTATGCAGATTTATTAAAATATGAATTCTCATTGACTGTGGGACAAGGAAGAGGGAGGAACAGCACAAAAACACATAGAAAGAAACTTTCTAGGGTGGCTCTTGTAAATGCAGTTTTGATATTCAAAATATGAATAAATTGAATAGCCTTCTGAACTTTATAACTTCTGAAATTTATAATAATTTTAATATTAAAAATTAAGTGGCCTGCCTATTTTCTGTTTCAGTAAAGTAAAATTGTTCATGAAATGTCAGTTGTGCCAGTCTTATCATTAATTTTCAGTTGTAATAACATTAACAGGATGCTTCACTCACTCTTTGTCATTTCTACAGATAGCTCATGTAGTGCATGTGTATTTGAAATTCTGTAGGTATCTTGAGAGGGTAGCAGCTTTTCTCTAGGTCTAGAACACACTCACCTGCACATACACACACTTATACATGCTACCTTCTCAAGGTAAAAATTTTAAATTATGCAAATACATGAGCAGGTATATTTATATTTTCCAGACAGACCAAGGGTATAAACTGACATCATAGATACACATGTGGAAATTTTCTGCATTCAGTGATGCAGATTGCTTTACAAACACATTCATCCCTGTAACATTTTGTTTGCCTTTTGCTCAAGAAAGAGAAATAATGTCGCACAGTATGATCAGTAAAGGGCAGCTGTGGACATAATTCTATGCAGGTGTCCAAACCAGAAGTATCCATCCAATTACTGTGAAATAGAAACTTGTAATAAACAATCCTGCCGTATATTTGATGCCTCCTCCTTTTTACTGCACTTCTTTCACTAGCAGCGTTACATCTTTATGCTTAGCTTTTTCCCTCTTTTATTTCACTTACAGTCTTGTCTGTCTGTGTGCAAGAAGGCCAACCTCACTGGAACAGAGATTTTTTTCTTTTAAAGTTGTTTCAAAGAGTTACCCTATTTGTTTTATTTTGCTGCTCAAGCAATGTCAACCAAAGCACAGATAAAGAGGAAAAAGAGTCATCAAATAGTGCTATGAGAAATAGTAAATACTGGGAAAT
This sequence comes from Notiomystis cincta, assembly GCA_013398075.1. NCBI lineage: Eukaryota > Metazoa > Chordata > Aves > Passeriformes > Notiomystidae > Notiomystis > Notiomystis cincta. Next base: position 263,484 of record VZRX01016581.1, on the reverse strand, counting down.
AAAAAATATACAGTGATCAGCACATGGCTGTCTCTATTGAAAAGTAAGGTTCATGTCACTCCATTAGTGCTGGCCCAGAGCTCCTTTGATCATGTTTGAAGAATTGCATCTTTCTGGGAATGTTTGGAGGGTTGATAAGGGTTGACTTCAATCAACACTTGCTTTTATGTTTGTACAGTCATAAAATCTAAAATTCAAATGTGTATGTGTGTGTTATAGTAATGCACATAGCCAATGGATTAATTATTTGCTGTTAAAATATTAGCAATAATTTTCATGAACAAGACACAGTAACACAGATTTTGCTGTGCAAAATATAGTGTCTCATCAGACAGAAGTGCAACAAGTGGGATATGTCAGAAAATTCCAAAGAAAGAGATAATATTATTTGGCATCGGCGTTGAGTTGCAATGGTTTGGAGTGGTTTGCTGTGTTTTGCGTGGGTTTTTGTTTGGTTTGGCTTGCTCTTTTTTTTTATGGTGGGGAAGATGGATGATAAGGGTCTTTCAGGAAGAAATATTAATTATGAGTGGGATTTCTGCACTAGCATGTGGATGAGAAGAAATTTCTCTGACACTGGCAGTATGCCTGCTACAATACCTAATTTTGTACTACCAGACACACTGCAATGCTTATATCAAATTTTCTAAAGAATACACTGAAGGAATGTGGAGCGCTCAGACAATGGGCAAAGCCTGAAAGACTTGTAGAAAAAAAAATCAAACTGAACCCATATATTGCAAGATCATCTTGTTCTGAGAGAAGAAACAAATCTTGGGAAAGCAATTTCATCAGCATTCATAGCACTAAGCAGTGGCCCAGTTCCTGTGCCTCCTGCTCCAGAACTGACGTCATCTGTCCACCATGACATACTGGACCACTCAGACGGGCACACAAACACTGAGCAGCTGCCTCACACAAATCCAGTTGCTTATCTCTAGCAAAAGAAAGACTCTAGTCAGAGATATGAATGGTTATTCACCCATCTGCAAAAAGAAATGCAGTGTGCTAGGCAGCAAACAGCAAGCATCATACATTCACTGATGAGCAAAGTGATAATGGGGAAACCACAGGGAATTGTGTTGATAGGAAATGGGTAAATATTGGGGGTCTATTCAGCTCAACCCACTGGTTCCAGGGAGGACACTTGGCAAAGCTCACATCTTGCATACAGCTCCAGATGTCCACGAAACCTGGGGGGTGGGGGGGTGTTTCCCCTGAGTTTTCTGTCTGCTGCAGGTCTGAGAGAAAGGGAAATGAAGTCCTAGATCTCTGCTCTGCCTCTCCAGAGTGCTAGCTGGCCTAGAAAGACTGGAGTTAAGAATTGTGGCTGTTGCGTTCCTGCAGCTGGCTCTTAGGCTCTGGGATATGATAGGCAAGATATGCACAGGTCACACCAATATTTGAGTTTCTTTCAGTTACACTGGAACCAAAAAGGGCCGTTGTTAAGGAATAGACAGTGTAGAAACATCTTTGATCCCCTGCCTAGACTGAGCGAATTAGCTAAATGGTGAATTTCTCACATTGTGCAATCATTATTGTTCATCATTGTGACAGGCCGGAAAGAGCAAACATAATAATTAATACCCAGCATTGTATTAATGCAATTATGTCCCAGCTTTAAATTGTTTAAACAAAACTTCTCTTTTATTTAAGTAACTCCCTGATAATTCTATTAAATCTTTCTTTTCTTCAGTCTTGATTCAGCTTTTCAGTAGAGACATCTTGTATCCTCTGGTGAAGTGGGCTTACAGGCGGGGAATGTCTGTGTTTGTATGTGTGTGTCACTCCCTTTCAAATACTCATTGTAGAGCACAGCTATGACTGAATAATTTTCCTCAAATGTCAGATAGAATTATCCAGCTAAACATTATTGTACACATACAAATTTTATATATGCTACCTGTAGATTAAAACATTAATCTGTTAATGTAATGTTTAAAGAAATACATTGAGATACTTCTCATGGGATCATAGAGTGTTTTTTGGTTGGAGGGGACTTCAGAGATCATCTAGTTCCAACCCTCCTGCCAAAGTCAGGGACATTGTCCACTAGACCAGGTTGTACAAAGCATCAATCTGGCCTTGAATATCCACTTCTTTTTATCTGCATTTTCAGAAGTGCAGTGTTTTATTCCAGTTGAACAACAGTGACTAGCTGATGTGGTTTCTTTTGTGATGAGATACTAGTGCTCATTTTCAATGTGAAAATTGCAATTTCAGCTTTTATCTGTGCAGTTCCTCAAATATATAGTAATGGATTTATAAGTGTGGAAGCATAGTGTGTGAAACAACACACTCCCTCCTTTTTAACAGTTGCTGGAAAATGCACTGTGTGTTAGACCTGCTTTTCAAAATCAGAATAATCAAATAAATGATATATTAAAAAGAAAAATACCTGAAAATATGAATGTTCCTGTTAAAATAGATATATATAAATTTTATCTTTATTTGATAGTGCAGTTCATGGGTGGTTGAAATAAAAGTAATCAACTGTCAATTTTGTATGTTTCTTTTATTATTAATTTGCAATGCCAAGAATGTGTAATGACTAGAAGTCCACAGCTGAAGACAGGCATATGGAAATTGTATTAAGTGCTCCTGCTAAAACTGAGGACTCTCTCTTAAAGGCCAGCCTCGTGTTAGAGGTGGAAAGGAGGCTGCCACCCTCAGGGGTGAATAGACCCCAAGTTCTATATGAGTAGGGGGTAAGATGTCATCTGCCAAACAGACTCTGGAGAATTTAACAAATTTAACAAATCTTATAGCAGTAGCCAACATTTCCAAGTAGGTATTTTTTGAGTTAGTGGTATTCAACTGGCTTTGTTTCTCCAGAGCAGCCCTGTGATATGTACTGACTACAGGAGGTAGATGTCAATGCCTGTCCAACCTCTCAAATATTCTACTTAATTTACTGTCCCTTGTGTGGCTTTGAGAACCTTTCTCATGGTCATGTGTTCACTTTGTACATGGGTAGCAACGTGCTTGGTATGAGAGGTTGTGCTGGGTCTGCACCCGGAATCAGGGAAAGAGCCAAGGGGCACAAGAGTGCATTCCTCACTGTGAGTCGCTGCCTGGGAGCTTTGTGAACCCTCCAGCATCAAGGAGGGTTCCTAATCCTCAGATGCACAAGGCCCTTCAGACCTGTGTCTGCTTTTGTTGAGAATGGTAGCGGGCACCTTGGTGAGAATGGGATTGAATGGGTGTAGGAGCACCAAAGTAACCATGTGAGAAGGACGGTGAGAACGGCACCCATATGAGGCCATCAAGATAACAGCACATGTCTGCTGACCTTCCAAGGACACCCACTTCAGGAGACAGGTCAGTGAGTAAATCCTGCTGACTCACAGAAGTGGGTGGGAAGAATAGATTGTTTGCTGTTGCCTAAAAGACAACAGAAACACACATCGGGCGCAGCACGTGTTTGCCAACCTAAAAAGAAACAAGGATTTGGGATGAGGCGTGTCCTGTTCACCTTGTCATTGCAAGGATTGTGTCTCCATTATGAATGCTGAACAGACTTTTGGTTATCTATGTCTTGGTGCTTGTGAGTGCGTGGATTGGAGCGAGATCAACAGCCTCCCATTCTGTAAGATCTCACATTGAGCTCTTCTAAGCTCTTGGTACACAGTGCTGCAATATTTTCTTCTAGACTTTTCAGAACTTTGAACCAGATGATTTCCAGAGATTCATTCCAATGTAAATTGTTCTGTACTTCTGTCACATGAATGCAGCAAGAGTATGTTCCATGAATTTCAGTGCACAGGTGATGAGTGTATTATAGGTGCAAGGTCATTTCTTAAATCTTACAATTTTATCTTCATTTGTTTGAGCTACTCATGTTTTCTTTTTTTAAAATGGCTTTAAGTCACATAGGTACAAAAAAAAAAAAAAGTGATTTCTGGGCATAAAAGTTAGTTTTAAATAATCCTGCACTTGAAAAAATTCCATTCAGTGTATCTTTCTGATCGGAAGGCTGTAAACCTCTGAACTTCTGGGACCTGGGATTGAAATGTCATCTCAGTTGTTGGCTGAGACAGGATCAATCACAAACAATGAGGATTATGTATCCACATAAAAAAAATACAGTGCCCAGACTGAACTGTCCGATTTGCAGACCTCATCTTGTCGCATTCTTTATGGCACTAAGCTGATTGTATGAGGCTGGAGCCACAAGTAATCTCTCTCATTCAGCTCTGCTGCAGTGTTGCTGGACATACAGAATGAAGGCATGTTACTCATAATCACGCACATCTGTCAGCTCTAGCACAGGTCAGGAGTTGTGCTTTTGGTTTGCTACTTGTCTGACGAAATACAGTTTCTTTAAAAACATTGAAGAATCTGCTGTGGACCTGGCCAGCCTTTACCCTTCGTAGAATTCTCTGTTAAATGAACCGAGCCATTTGTCATGGTAGTGGTCTGAAAACTCAAGGAGTAAATGTACAACTAAATAAAACAGCTTTCTTCTGAACTTTGCTATTTCACTGTAGCTATTTTACTGTTATTTTCAGTGTCAAAATGAGTGCTACATTTTGATCCCAAATACTTGTGTTCTATCATTCTATTACTATTTATCCTATTCATTCACATCAGCATGGTGGGCAACAGAAGGTATATTTCATTTCCTCATTTTTTTTCATGTTCAGATTACTACCAAAATTTTTGTATCATCTATTCTTGTATAACACACATTTTCCTCACCTCCCACCTCTGTCTGTGCCTTAATACTTCCTTAATTTGATTCCTGTCACTTGTAACATATGCCTTGTAACCTACATTTTCTTAGCTGTCTTGACACTTCCATTGCTTTACTTCCCCTTACCTAACCCCCTTGTACTTTTTTTTGGCCATCTTTCTAAAGTGTATAATTCTGCGTCTTTGAAAACCTCCACAAATTCACCTTGTGTATCAAACTTGGTTTTATTCCACTCAGTTCTTCTCCCCCTGTAGATGCTTCCTGCTGTGTTTCCTTAGCACGCCATTTTAGAAAGCTTTTTCCTGAATTTTCTTCACTTGCACTTAGCCCTCTCTGTCCACTCCCTACGTTAAAGTCTTCCCAATTCGTCGTACTGCTGCTCTCTTTTCTCTGATTCACAACTGTCCTCTGCAAGGATCCCAAGACCCTCAGGTAACAATCTTACAAATTGTGTTCTGTGATCAGTTGCGCTTGGGCAACATCAGTAACACAATGGAATTGAACCCAGTGGATTTGCACAGTGTAAGCAAGAGCAAGATTTACTTTGGAACGCTTAGAAAAGGTAGTGAGCATTTACTTCGAAAGTCCTTTTTTGCTCCATTTAGATCTTGTGCTTAATGATGTGATTATTAAGGTGTTGCTGCAGGATGCCTTTTAAAGACAATTATAGTGTGTAGTGCTTTAGTTTGTTTCCCTTGAGTAGCTAAGTTAAAATCTCGCCATGTGGGATGGTTAAGGATTGCTATGGATGGTGAGTGGGATCTCAGGCTCTTTCATAACCAGTGGTGCAATAAGGCCGTGGTTCCACCTGATCTGTTCATAGAATATGAGACACACTGGAGGCTGCAGCATCTCACTGGGACGTGATCCTGAGCCTGTGTGAGTGTATCAAATACTTCATTCACATAATGTTCGATCAGTGAGTCCTCCAGACTTGATATCCTGCCAATGGGGCTGCCACAATTCCTGTATTCATAAACAGTGTCCTTGAGATCTTGTCTGCTCCTTTCTGCACAACCTCAGTGTATTAAAAGAACTTTATCTTTTTGGGGAAGGGAACAGTATCCTGTGGTTTTTATGAATGACTAGATGCCATCATAGCTGTTTACTGATTATTTTCTGTGGTTGGACTTACATATTATGAAGCCCAGTTGTTTCTAAGATTTAATAATGTGGCAATTAAATTTATTTTCTTTTTCAGCAGCAGAGACAAGGAGAAATTAATGGTTGTTTGTGTCAGTTTTCCAGTCAATTTGGTATGACTTTTGCCTTAGCAGGGATTACAGATTTAGGAACTGAATAAATGAGGCAGTAACAAATGTTAGAAACATCAAAAAGGTATCTATTCTATGAAACAGCAATCAAGAAAAGCATACAGTAGTATCTTAATTCTACCAGCTTTCTCCCAGTTACCCAAATAAATAAGAATTTTGACTGAGAAAGGCCTGCATGTGCATCCTAAGAAAATGTTTGCATCCAAGATTTAATTCCTCCTGTCATTTTACAAGCTAAACTCAGTGACAAGTTTTGACAATGAAATCTCTCAAGTAAAGTTTTTCTTAACACATCTTTAGAGCTACAGGCTATCATAAGGAAAGCAACAGGAAGACATTTTTTCTCAAACAAAGGGATTTTTAAGGCACGGCAATGTGATTTGTTGACATATTTGTAAGTGTTGCATCTTGTTTGGTTGAATCACTCTTGATTTATGCAAGAGGATCTTTGTCTAATGAATTATCAATATGCCGTGTTGCCATTTTTCTTATCAAAAGATTTCTGACCAAAAAGGAGAGAATGCTTTTATTTCTGTACCATAAATGCATCTCTGCAAATGCTGTGCAGAGCTTTTGATTTCATGCAATTCAGTGGGATCATTGAAAGCTGGAGATTTGGGCATAGACATTGTGATATACTACCACCTTTTGTTGTGGACAAGAAATGCTTCATTAATAAGGCAAAATGAGCACAAGTTCTAGTGAATCTACTTAGCATAAAATTCAATATTGAAGCAGTTGCTTCTCCCTCAATCCACCTCTGTCTTGTGATCTGTCCATATAGCAGTGTTCTGTGAAGCCCACTCAGAAACAGGAGTGTCTTGGGAGAAAAATCATGAAATTCAAGTTTTTCAAGCCTTCTACTGCAAGTCTTCTCACTTGAAACACACAAGGTGTTTATGGGCATGAAAAAACTTTGGAAGGCATCTGTATGGAGGAGCATTGACAGACACTGTGTGAATAGCAACATTTGCATAAAGTTTTTAGTAAGTGGAAATGAAAATCTCCATTTTTCCATGGTTACTGATCCTCAGATATCCAGTTCAAACAGACATATGAGAATGAAAGGTACAAATTTTGCTGTCTTTTAGGGTATCTCCTATCACATTTCAAAGTGCAGTCTTTTGTAGCTTAACACAATGCAGCGATGGCTTACAGATAGGCCAGATGTATTGGCACAGTTTGTAGACAAAGCTCAGCATATTAGCCCAGGATGATAGAGTGAGAAATGGTACATAAGGTTGGCTGATTCTCCTACAAGCCAGATTAACTCAGCTCATCCAGAACTACATGTTATTATAGCTAGGCTGGTTCCAGGACGAATCCAGCTCAGTTATATCAACACTGCACTGCAGTTTAAAGTGTAGATGTACTAGATGTACTCACTGTTGCAAAATACATCCACCACAATTACTGAGAAATGCCCCTCAGGGTGCACTTTCTTTGGGTGCACTTTCTGAAAGAGTCCTCCACAAGCAGAGAAGAACAAGTATGAGCTTGAAAGCTCGCAAGTAATACTGCAATCATTTGACTCCAGAGCAGAATTGGATTTTAATCAATTTCACGGAGAGTTCTTTCTGTCAAGAAACCAAGCCTAAGGAAAAAGGTATATTTTAACTTGCTGCAAATTATGTGGTTGGTGTTTGCAGAGATTTGAAAAAGTCAGATTCACAGTGGATGCTGCCTTTTGCACCGATTATTAGTGTGGTGTTAACTTTTTATAGTTGTTAACTTTCATAAACTTTAGTTTAGTAGGCTAACAAACAGCAGTGTGCAATCCTGGTGCTTCAAATGTGGAGCTTTCCATGAAAAAGTAATAGCATAAATAAAGGCTATTTGTCTTAGCTTTTGAATAGAGAGTACATCTCTGTAAGATTTTTCTCCTAGATCTTCAGTCTTTGCAGATTATATGCGTTCAGCACACTGAAAATGAAGAACAGTGAAATATGTTATACCCTAATGTCTAGTTAATTAGTTCACATCCTAGCATGTCTTTCTAGTATCACTTTTTGGAAAGAGACTTACACAGTGGAACATTCAGAAGCCTTATATTCATTTACTTGAGTGAAAGCAGAGCAGAGGAGATTCATTATTTAAAATAGATTAAAGATAGCTGTCACTTAAAACATCTGGTATTTTTAAATATTCCTGGTTATGTTTCTGTTCTATCAAAAAAAATCTTTACTTACTTAGTGGAAGGCAAGAAGTGTTTTTAATTTCCTACTTTCATCCATAAGCCTTAGCCAAGCTGCTCATTTGTTATATTGTATAGAAAATCTGATATCCTTTGGAATACTTGCTGAAGAGCTGCTGTGCTGATGTTGGGATTTTTATTACACTATGTGAAATTCAGAACCTGTTAGTGTTCTATTTACTAGTTTTCCTAGTCTTGTAGTACGTGTTGCAAAACACTTAAAACTAAAATCCCTGTTGATTGTTGCCAGTTGAGAAAATACCAATACCTGGTCTCAGTTATTAATTTACACTAAATTAAATTTACAGATTAATAGGGAAGTGTAATGGCTCTCTATGGACTGTGTTGTTTTTTAAACCTTTAGAATTCCATTTTATGTACTTTCTTTCTGTTTTGTGTGTTAGTTGGGGTTTTTTCTTTCTAATTAGTTTAATATACAAGCTGTGTTTCTGAATATGCCTTGATTACTTCCAAAATTTCTGAAGCAATGCTTTCCTCTCATACATTTTGTATTTTGAATATGCTCGACTGGCAGACTTCAAATATGTTCATTTCGTTTAACCTTTCAACCATTCTAGCTGCAAATGACACCAAAATGCTATAGTTCTGCTCAAAGAAAAGACAGTTTCATACCCTTCATTGAGTTTGTGAGACCTAACCAGTGTAACTCTTTTGAATGATGAAAAATTTGTAAAGTCCAGGCTGCCCTTGTCCCAAAATAGAATTAGGTATCTGTTGCTGAAACATATTTCCTAAGTGCAGATTTTCCGATTTTTTGCAGGTTCATATTGATCTGATCCAGACCTGATTGGATTATTATTGACACTGAGGCAGTGTATTTCTATCAGAAACAGGGGATGGAGATACACTGCATTCTTAACTGGGCTCTGATATGTCCTATGAATAAATTGCAGCTTCTTTCTGCTCCCCTTATCCAGTCCAAAGGGCACTGTATATAGAGTCTCAGCCCATAAGGATTCTGCCCTTTGCTTGAAATATTCCATCTAGTAGCACTTCAGCTCTTTCACTGGCAGTTCAGAATGGGTAAAAAAATACCACATTTCACTGCTAAATAACATGTTAAAGCTGAGCAATTCATATTATCCCCCTTGAAGTTTAAGTGCTTTATAAGCATCAATCTGAGGTAAGCAGGTCTCACCAGCAGAACATTCTGGCAATTCTGACATGGGTGGTGTAACAATTTATGGAGCTCTGACAGTCCCAGATCATCCCCAGTAGCTACAAAGAAACTTCCAGACTAATACTTAAAGCTGCTCTTTTTTCACATCATTTCTGTATTGCTTAAAGGAATAGAATAAAAGCTCTGTGTATCATTTGACACAAATTAATTTCACTCCTCCTCCCATCCGCTTTTTCAATGCCTGCAATTTTATTTGGCGTATACCTGGTTCTTGAATGTAACTGTTCTTTGCAAATTGTGTATAAATCAGGCCAAATGGGGTTTTTATACAAACCTTTTACACGAGGGCAGTACTTGTTGCTGTCAAAGTTGCTGTCTCCTCATTGGCACTTGTCTGTCAGGATTGTTCATTTCCCATGGATGCGGTTGAAAACATACAACTTTACTGCATGTCGACCAGATCTACTAATATAGTATCTTTTATAGCATCTGAAAATTTTGTATCTGCTCTTTTTTAAATACATCAATAAGACATTTTAAAAAAAATTTCTTAGTTACATTGAAATTCTAGTGACGATAATGTTATGATAATAGATATAATAGTATCAGTCGAGGAGGGATTATATGTCAACTTTGCTGTATCGCTAAAATAAAAATAATCTTTATCCCAGAAATAACTATTTTTAGATGTGTACTTTAGGGAAACTAAGTGAAATATTAAAATTACACTTTAGTGAATCCAGCTTAGCGTGTTGTTTCCTCAGAACCCTCACTTTTCAAGCTATTGGGACTATTTGCAGCATCAGCTAGATGTGACTTTAGCTGCCAGTGTTTCAAAAAGGACAGGATGATGGAAGACCAGGTGTGAAAATGTCATTTGTAAGTGGAAATCTGTATTGGATTTGAATTATTTTCATGTAGAGGTTTCAAATATTCTGTGACTGAAGTAACTCCAGTTGGTTTTTACCATTTCCTTTCTGTGCAGGATAAGATGCAAATTCTGAGCAGTAGTTAAAGCAGAAAACCTTGTTACTAAATTTATGTCAAGAATATATAAAATCCAGTATCAGTACTGCCCTGTAAAATGCCCACCCTTTTTTTCCTGTTTGCACTATTGACATAAAATAGGCAATATAGTAAAATCTTTGTATATAGTCATCTCCTCAAAAATGTCTGAAACAGAATATACTAGGTTAAACATACTTGTATTAGGTGGATTTTTCTTAGTGACAATAGAAAAAGCAAGAAGTACAGCTTCATTTCTAGCCCATTCTGGGATGTTTTCAGCTCCGTTAGGACAAAGCTAATGACACACTTACTTTCTATTAAATCTTATTTTGAAGGTTAATTGGAACTTATTGCATTGCATTAAAATGATTCCCCTGTGTGGAGAGGAATTTCTCTCTGAATGATGTAATCAAGATAAATTTTCTGTCATTTTGTCTCACCTGGTCCCTCCCCAGATTATATAACATAAAAAAAATATGTCCAAAGAGAGAGAATTCTATTATATTTTGGGGCTGTTACATTTTGAGTATGTCACTTAATATCTTCTATTACAAGTATTTTTTATTTAAAAAGCAGAAGTTATTTTCTTGTATTTCTGGACTTATTTTAATTGCTTACATTCAAGCATACAGTAGCAAGCAGAGCAAGGATGTAAAATTCTGTGGTGCTCTCATCATGTGTTCTGAAACCTAATACAAAATCGTATTGGCTTTTAATAGTGTCTAATATAAAGATGAATGCTAGACATATCTGTAGGCCATATGATGAAATATTTATGCCTATATTAAGAAATACTGGGAAGCTTTTTATTTATTTATAATTTTGTATCTTTTCAAGTCATATTCTAGAATCAATGTCCTACAGTCTGTTCAACTCTCAGAAGAGCTCCTAAAGGGCACAAGCACTAAAGCAGAGAAGCAGAACTCTATCTTATTTGATAAAGCTGCCAAAACCCACCCCTTCTACCAAAGAGGAGAATGTCTACTGAAATAGTAGTAAGGTCATGAGTTCTGTTGTGAAATATATATTAACTGGAATGGATCACTTACTGGTTTCAGAGTCATAAAGGAAAAGTCATTGGCAATGAGAAAACTGTGCAAGAGAAAATGCCTAGACAGCCCAAGTAAGCAGGTTGTGAATGAATTAAAAATAATATTAAAGGAATCTATACTGTTTAACTAGCATATTTTCAAAATTTAATGTTACCATTTTAGATACAAATTTCAAGCCATCTCTTTTTACTTATTGATTTAATCTAATTAAGCCAGTTTAACTGGCTAATGAAAGCTCAGATCCTTTGTCCTTTATTAGTTTTATTCTTAAATAGCAACCCACAACCATATGTCACATTGAGTAGTCACTTGTCATATTACTATATAAATAGCTCATGAATTCTATATGAAGGAGAATTTCTTCTTAAGAAATATTGGAAGAGGTTTTGGTTTTGCCTACAAGCCTAAATAATAAAACATTTTTTTCCACACCATAGTTGCAGGATTCTTATCAATATTGTAATAGCCTGTAGCTAGAAAGTAAGTAAATGAGAATAGTAGGGTTTCAATAAGGGATTCACTGTTTATTGATACCATTTTCCACTACTACCTGACACATAATGTGAGTTTTTGGAATAACAAAAAAGTTAATGATATTGTTAATAGGAAATGGAGTCTGATGATATTGAATAGGCACATACAAAGGTTGTAGAAACTACCCTAAGAGCCAGTGCCACAACACTGAATTAAGTGAACCCTGTGGAGATGAAAATCTCCCTACTTACTTAACAGGATGGGGAGGAGGAATAATAACTTTTTTTAAAGACTTGATTTTTTTTTTTGTATGAGATGACACATTAACATTACATGCCTTCTCATTCTAAATAATTAGAGACCCATGAATTCCACTTTCAAATATGAAAAACAATCATTTCCTGTATTTTGCGTTTTTGTGACATTATTATAGAGGATTGAGAGAGGTCAAGCAAAGACTCTAAATACTGTAACAATAACTTCTGACAAGAATGCTTCTTTTTTGTATTAGTCTCAGCCATCAATAATAAACAACTTCTTGCTGTATATGTTGTGGGGTTTCTCTTTCAGACATAGTTATTGGAGGAATAACCTCATCACCTATGCCATTGAAAACTAAGTTTTTGTGAAAAGAATGGAGGCATTTTTCATAGCAGTTTACACAGCTGACCATAAACCAAGCATGGATCAGTACATCACATTCTGTAACTCTTCTGCAAAGTCTCACATTGATTGGAGTTGACAGGGAAATGCCCATTGTTAAAACCCATCCACTGTTAGCAAAAATGTGGCATGAAACAGGTTGAACATGTGATAGCTGCTGGCACTTTGAATGTTGTCTATTCAAATGTCAGATTAGTAAAGCAGTTTGGGGTGGGTTTTTTTACATTGTGCTTAGCACAAGCAGGAAAAATCTAGTGCGATGGTCATTTCCTGCTGAGTCAGAATGCAGCAAAGCTCTTCCAACATGAATGCAGTGGCCCACAGGAGATGGTTGCTTTCTGGTCTGTGCTGGAGAAGAGACTGCAGTGTGTTTGGAAAAGTAGAAATTATCAAAGAGCTTCTGTGACATTTGTGAAGGAAAGTATTTCAATATGTTTTTTACAACTCTTCTTTCAGAGCACAGTTTATCTCTTCAGATGCTCTGCCTTTAGGCTGGGCTTTTTTAGTGAATTGCTAACATTTGTGAATATGTGGTTGCTAGAAGAGATAGCACTTCAGAGTGTTTAGCACATAATATTGAAAGAGGCTTAAAATCAACAACAGATCTGTAAAGATAACTGGATTATGTTACAGAAATAATTTTAGTAAATGAGATTTACCCGATATATTTCTCTAAACAGAAATCTCAACATATGGCTATTTCTATCCAAACTAGAGAAGTTGGACTCCTTCCTCTCTTTCAGAGAAAATAGATGGAAACGTCTCCCAGCTGTATTCCTGCTCTACTAATTTTGTTTCCCTCCTTTCCACCAGTTTTTGCCCATGTGGAGAAGAAAAGGCATTTCTTGTGTTCCCTGCAAGTGAACCTTTGCAAGAAGTTCTTTTTCGTGGAAAGTAAGTTTCTCTGTATTTATTTATCTATCTATATTTTTTTTCCTTCTCTTATTTCCTAAATGAGCTCCGCTCATATTTAAAGGAAACTTTCAAAATCTTTGAAAATAGCACATGTTGGGTAGGTCCATGGATGATATCTTATGGAAGTTGCCGAGCTTATATATTCATTTTAGGTTATATGTGAAATATCGGCAAATTCCCTTCACAG
>VZRX01016581.1:238931-249495 GCA_013398075.1 Notiomystis cincta | reverse complement strand
AAAAAAAAAGCATGAGAGATGAATGATAAAAGGTTGGTTTGATGAACTGGGCAAAGATTATCTTCCATTAGGGAAGAGAGGCACAAATTTCCCATCTACTTTGCCCTGTCAGCATGACTGAGCTCCAATATTGAGAGTTTCATCTACAAGTAATTGCTTCTGGCCTCTCATAAGAACACTATGTCTGCACAGTGTTTGATAGATGAGTGCAGAGAAGGGCCTTAAAGTGTTGCACAGCCCATCCACCTTTCTTTCCATGCCTGGGAAGAAAGTCTGCAGTTGCAGAGCAGTGATCAAAGGCCTGTTTGGGCTGATGATCCATTGCACTCTGTCTGGCCATGTGTGGAGTCATACATAAGAGCTTGCTATTATTGATTCAGTCTGGTCCTGTGGGTCACCTCCCCTCGCCCTCAAGGGAGGATATTCCCCCTGATTCTGGGACTGCTCTCCAGCAGTCACATGGAGGGAGCACTGCAGGGACTGCTTGTGTCTTCTACCATCCAGAAGATGCCTCTCTGTCTTCAGCTTTTCTCCCTTTTCAGTAACAGTTTCAAGTAGAGGAGCTCGTAAGGTACAGGACAGGTGGCACTGGGATGGAAAGAGAGGGAGTCAGAGCTCAAGCAGCAACAGGAATGATGGATTCACTCCTGCAGTGCTTAGTCAGGACTGTTAGAAAAGACAAGTGCTTGTCGTAGGATAACAGATGTGCTCATTGTTGAATAAATTGCAGTGGATACTGTCATCACTGGACATGTCTGGTAGTTTATATTTTGTTCAGAAAGCTGCCCTGTGCTACATAATAGTCACGGGAATGAAATGTTCCGCAATTGCATTGTGTTGATCCCATCAGACAGATTCTGTGCAAGACAGGATAGCAGACTCTAGGACTCTAGGTTTTGTAAAAATTAATTCATATGTTCAATAAAAGAACTATTATCTAGGAGAGTTGTTTAGCTACATAAACAGTTGTCAGCTTGATTCTTTATTCAGTAAGAGATAAAGCTTTTCAAATGGATCACATAGAGTGAGTTCAGGATAGCAAAACATTGAATCATAGAATAATTTGTTTTAGAAAGAATCTCCAGGAAAACCCGGTTCCATTTGCTCAAAGCAGTGCCCAATTCCAAGGCAGAATGGCCTGACCAGGGTTGTATCCAGTCAAGGATATCTGTAAGGTTGCATATTTCATTTACATCTGTCTTGACACATGTTTAGTGTTTGAATACTTTGTGTACTATTTTTTTTCCTAATCTGTAATTGAAATTTCCCTAGTTACAACTTGTGTCTCTTGGTATCAAACAAGCAGGTGAGACAAGTGTGACTTCAGGTGAAAAATTGGACATAAGAAGCAGTTTAAAGTCATGACAAATACCAGAATTAATAAAAATATACACGGTGCTTTAAAAATAGACATGAGACTTCACTTTGATCTCCCGTCACTACAAATTTTGTACTTTAAGTGAAAGAGGTTAGATATATCATGACTGCCCCTAGATTTCAAGGTCAGAAAGAACATTCAGATTGCAGCTCAATATTTGGAATAGCCCATATATTAATGGAGCATATAATAGGGACATACCTTCTTGTGGCATCATAAAAAAATGTGTCTCGAAGAGGAGGACAAAATATGAACATGTCTTTTTTTTTTCCCCTGCATAATATTGCTTTTAATACTCAACAAGTAGAAGTATGTGCATTGTGACATTTTTGGTGAGGGAGCAGGATTCAGAGGAGCAGTAGTTAACCTCTTCCTTTCTTTAATTCCTTATCCTGCCTGCTTCCAGTAAATACTGACCTGGAAAGCATGAAAAAGATCAGCTAGAAAATCATTGATAAAGAGCAGAATTTGCTTGAAGAAGTAGCTGGCCATATTTTTCAAGAAATGCTTCATTTTCTCAAGAAATAGGAATAATGTGAAGCCATATTTCTTTAAAAGCCTCAGATTCCATATATTTTTAATAAGTCTCTGATCAGAGAACTTTTTAGTGTATGTGATGTATATAATAGCAGGGCAGCATTAATTAAACCCAAAAAGATGGCAGTCCCCAGGAGAGAAAAAAAAAAGAGCAGGAAACTGGATATTGAGAAGGAAAAATTTCCATAAGAAATCAGGAAAGCAAAAAAGACAGAAGAAGCATCTAAAACTACTGTAGAACTGAGAGGGTAAAAAAATGCATGAAAAGCATTAACAGGAACTAGTGATTAAAGTTTAATTTTCAGGGGAAAAGATGTATAAATAACGAATAGTAATAAGCAGTAGTCACACTAAAACATGTAAGGAGAAATCCAACATCTAAAGTTAGCCAAAAAAACCCAATCAATAATGTTTTATTACAGATGGATATTTTTTTAGAGACCCTGAAGTGAGAAAGATGATGGAAGTTGCTCTTTCTTGTACAGTACATTATATCACAAAAAATAAGTTTGAAAAAAGACTATGGAATAGCTCATGATACAAACTACAATAGGAGGATCACTGTGCTCTGGAAATGGAGCTAATGATCCCAGTTTAGCAAATGGGACATTGCTAGGCCCAGAGACTTATTATTCCTTGTATTAATATCAAATTTTGGCAGTTAAAGGTGGTAAAATCAGGAAAACACATTCAGTTTGAAAACTGATTCAGGGAGAGGTGATCCATGTCTGAATAGAATGGGTTGGAAAGTGGGTTGGGTTTTGTGAAAACCTGGAAATATTAATTAGAAAGGTAAACGCTAAAATATCAAGGTTTTTCTAGTTGGAGGTTTTCAGAGAAAGGTCATAATTTTCCATGAGAAGCAGACACATATTTTTGAAGATTTTTGCTTAATCAGGAATCTAGTTTTATACTGCAGGACAATATTTGTCCAGAGATTACTAATTACTTGTTAATAATCCTAATTAACCTCAGGTGCAGAAGAGAAATGATACTTAAGATGTGAAAGTACAAAACTATCGCTTTTTTTGTTTGGCTTGTTAATTTTACAGTAATTCTTTGCTTTCCTGTAGGTTGGCATTTCACTTTTTTGTAGTTTGTTCATCCTTTGGAAAGTCAGCATCTCGTGACATTTATATCTACCTAAAAGTCATCTAGAAGATGATATTTGGAATGGAATAAAAAGAGTAGTAGAAATTAATAAGGAAACACACAGTGTAACGAAGGATAAAGGATAAATTGTGAGTTCCGTAAAAGATGTCCATTTTGTGTCTTAGAAGATGTCTAGCTTGTACACTTTGAAAACGGTGGGTGGTCTTATATTTGCCTTGCCTAATGCAATATGCCACAATTATATCCACAGTACAAATAATAGAAACAATAGTAAGGAAGAGATGAAAACATCTAGAGCACTAAAGACATAAATTGGAAGAGGCAGGAAAGGACTTATTGAACAAAACTTCCCAATGAAAAGGGAAAGAAATCACATATTTACTAAAACAAATAGTCAAGAACTAAGTTTCTTGAAATAGGCCACTTTTTCATATTCAATGTACCTAATAGTTTTTGATAATGCAAGAGGCAGCTGGACACACGTGCTGACTTTGCCCATCATCTGAATGATGGCAAATTCCTTGCTACTCTAGCAGTGAAGGGATGAGTTTGAAAATCTGCAAAATGCAGTGCTGCCCTCATTTCTGTGAACAAGCATGTGCCTGAATCTGGAAGAAGTTTTTATCTTCTGGCAGGTAAGAGCTGGTTTTGTAAATGCTGGTAATTATTGATCCCCAGAGCACATATTCCTGGTTAATGTTGATAATACATGGACTGCTTCCTGAACTCGTGTTACGAAATATGACATTTGTTTAAGTGAGGCAGTTGGGTCTGGTGGCAAAACCACTGAGCAGAGTGGCAGTGCAGCAGTGCAAGAGTGCCACAGGCCTCTCCTTAGCTGGGTTGTGAAATAGCTGTCAAAGCCATGACACCCTTGAAAACCAGAGCATCTGGTGAATGCCCTTGGAAGACACATTAGCCTTCACCCTAGCAGCAACATATTGAAGGAGACATTTGTTGCAAGCTAAAGAACACTTATTTTTTGTAATCATCTGTCCAGCAGCTTGGTGGAGGAAAAAAATGGGCTGCTCCACAAACAGAAAAATTAACAAAGCCTAATCCAGATTTGACCTAGGTCCCCACATAACTCTTTGCAATAACCCTGGACCTCTTTCATATCTACTCCACTCCCCCAAACTTTCTATTTCTCCAGAGTATCACCAGCTCTCCCCTGGGTTGCTCTTCTCTCTGGCTGAGCTATAGGCAGCATGCTGCCCATTCAGAGCAGAGGCTGGAGTGTGCTAACCAGCCATTGCCCTCCAGGATAAATGGTACTTATTATAAATATCTCTCCTCTACCCAATTGCCAGTGTTTTCTTTTCAGCAACTTAATTATCTTCAGTACTGCGACCCCTCTGCTGATTTGTTTGAAATTGGACAGCAGGTTCACAGGTACCAGGAAAGACCAAAAGCTCCAGGTGTCACATCTCATTTCCTTGGGAAACCAGAGTTCAAATAAATGATCACAGATCAGTGATTAGATTGTAGCTTCTGCTGAGAACTTCGTGGGCTGAGCCAGTCAGAACTTCAACTCTAAAATAAATCCATACAGCATGATGCTAAGTTTCACCAGCATGACTATTATATTGGCCTTGTATGCCACAGAAAAAAGCTGCCTTAGAGGTAGTTTTAGCAAAGGAAACTGAGTTTATAAAAAGTAGAACTTGTGTATTTCATTTGCTAAAGCTTTTCCTCTCTGTTTTCCTCTCTCCCTTTCCCTTTTCTTTTCCCCTTCCCCTTTCCTTTCCTGTTTTTGGCTTTGCTTTCAACAAAAATTCCACTTTGGCTTTTTCAGATGGATGCCTGGCTCAGAGCAGAGGACCTGCAGTGCACAATCCATAGCAGAAGCTGAAAATGGATGATGTCTACTGATGCTTTTCGATGATGTCATCTCCTCTTTTCCTGTTTGAGATGGGTGATGGGAAAATGTTCTAAAATAAGCCAGAGTGACCTCTTCATCCCTTGACTTCTCTTCCCACAAGTCTAAAAACCATCTGAAGAAATGACCACCCAACTACCAGAGGAGTCTGTGGAGACCCAGAGCTCAGATGAGCTTGAGTGCAAGATCTGCTACAACCGCTATAACCTGCGACAGAGAAAGCCAAAAGTGCTGGAGTGCTGTCATCGAGTGTGTGCCAAATGCCTTTGCAAGATCATAGACTTTGGTGATTCCCCTCAAGGAGTCATAGTGTGCCCCTTTTGCAGGTTTGAAACGTGCCTGCCAGATGATGAGGTTAGTAGTCTTCCCGATGACAACAACATCCTTCTGAATCTAGCTTGTGGGGGAAAGGGAAAGAAGTGCCTACCAGACAACCCAACAGAACTGTTGCTGACTCCCAAAAGGCTGGCATCTCTGGTTAGCCCTTCTCACACTTCTTCCAACTGCCTGGTTATAACGATCATGGAAGTACAAAGAGAAAGTCCCCAGACTCTGAACTCAACCCCTGTGGTGGAATTTTACAGGCCTACAAGTTTTGACTCTGTTGCAACTGTGTCCCACAACTGGACAGTGTGGAACTGCACATCTTTGCTCTTCCAGACCTCCATTCGGGTGCTAGTGTGGTTGCTAGGGTTGCTGTACTTTAGCTCCTTGCCTTTAGGGATTTATTTACTGGTATCCAAGAAAGTCACCCTTGGGGTTGTCTTCGTAAGCCTTGTTCCTTCGAGCCTTGTTATTCTCATGATTTATGGCTTTTGCCAGTGTGTTTGCCATGAAGTTCTAGACTGCATGTCATCTTGATAACAAATACAGTAAAATAAGATGTGTTGCCAGATGTGTAGCATAGCTGATTTATCCTGGGTTTGTACTCTTTGTATTCTTATTTATTCTTATTGTCCATCCCACTAAATGGAAGCAGTGGCCCTAGTTACATGATCCCTTTTTTTTCCAACTGAATTTGAGCCCACTCACCCTGAGATTTTTGGGTTTTTTTTGAGCTAAGAATTAGAAATAAAAATTACATGTTTATTTTGAAGGGCTGAGTTTTAGAAAGGAGTAAAACAAAATTACCAAACTTGGTGCCTGCTACGGCTGCTGCTGCCACTGCTCAAATGAGTTTAATTTCTTCTTGGGTGAATCCTACACCCTGAACTGACTTGATCAAGCCAAAACAAAACAGAGAAATTACTGTAGCAGACATCTTCCAAGTCCAAGTACTTCATCTCTTCACCCAAAGCATCTCATGCTCTGGAATATATGTTATTTATCATCCATCATTTATAGCAAATTGGATCACTCTATTAGTTAGTATTATAAGAATAATAAAACAAACTACCAGTTTTTTAGTTCTTGTTAAAGCAAAAATATTTGTGGGAGGCCAACTCTTTTTTTGAATGTTAAAAACTTGTCTCCAGAACACTTTCCCAAAAGAGAAGCCCACTTTTTCTTGTCATACAGTTGCAGATCGCTGTGAAATATTCCTGCTAATGAGTACTTCTGGGGACTCAGCCACGTGTTCTCCAGGTGCACTTATTTCAGTGTACACACCTAAGGCTTCCCTTTGAGGGTTAAGAGCTCTGCAGATTTCTCTAGCTATGTTCTGTTGTACTTACCCTCCCTCACAGCATTTCCATCACCACTAGTGACATTTTCAAGCCACCAGTCCTCCTAATGGGTGGCCAACATCATGCACATGTACTCTGTGGTAGCTGTGCTGGAGAATTTGGCTTATGTGACTTCAGCTCTCAAGATAGACTGTCATTCCCAACCATTAGGAAACAGATCTTCAATCACTAATACAAATTCGAGAAAAAAAATCTGTAATGGTTAACTGGATTTTGTTCGTTTGGGTTTTTTGGGTTTGTTTGTTTGTGTTCTGAGTTCACAGAATGAGCATTGTAAGGAGATACTATGACTTTGGGAAGGTTTCTGTTTAAGGCATGGTCCTTCTGAATGTTTTAATACTTTGAACTCCCCCTGTCACCACTGTGAGTTGATGGCAATCTAGATGTGGGAATTAGCATGTCTCAACTAGTGGAGTTCAGAAGAATTAATGATACTTTACCATTCCACAAATAGAACCAGGCCCTGTAAGGCTTGCTTGTATGTTGCATGGTTTAGGCTACTTTTTGAACTACTGGAAGAGCACAAAAATAAGTAATATTTAATGTCTATGTGTATAACTAGGTCTAGCAACACCGCAGCTGCAAACTGGTTTTCTTGTGCACAGCAGAGTGGAGTTGAGCAGTGCAAGCCTGGTTTTTGGGCCTGGCACAAGATTTAGTCACTTCAGGACAGTGTAAAAGAGAGAGGAGTTTATTGCATGAAAATTGAATGTATGGCCTAACAATATACTCTTAGAGCAAACAGACTTTGGTAAGAGTGAAAAATGACAGTGGGAAAAGCAGAGCCTGTCAAGAGAATTTGATGTTAAGCTGGTTCAATTTTTCTAGATGGCACAGGTTGTATCTGCAGTTTTATTCCTATTGCAAACAGAGAAAATGTGGAAATGTAAAGGTTCTGCTTTTCTTGACACTCATTTTATAATAGTGCATATATATGTGTGTGTATGTACATATAGACACATATGTAAGAAGAAAACACAGCGAAATTATAGTTTTCAAGTGTATGGAGTTATGGAGCTATGTATTGAATGATTAAAGGAAATGTTTCAAACTTTTCTGTAATGACAATAATTATATCTAAAATATTTCCAGAATTCCTAGAAATTATTATTCCTAAGTAATTGTTTTTAATGTTTGTGGTAAAGCACATGTAGTTAGAAGAGGAATCATCTCCAGTCAAGGTTTGACTCATCTATGAACTCATAAATTTTAAGTATCCAAAAACAATCATGTCATAAAGAAAGAAAGAAAAATAGAAACCTATGTGGTTTTATAGAACTTCATAGCTTTTGGAAAAGATGTATTTGTAGTGTTAAGGGTTTATATGTTTTAGGATTTGTTCAATTTGTCTGAATATAGTGTCTCTAATAAAGGGCTGACTAACAGAGGAAATAGGTTTTGCAAATGTGTGATATATATTAATTACCTCTGCATAACATGCTCTACAGTGCTACTTATTGTCTTTGCCTTTTGATTTTCAGCTAATTATCTTAGTTCCAGCACCGAGTGTTTTGTTCTCTGTTTTAAAACAGAGCCTAATTGCAGCAAAATTACAGTGGTATCAGTTACACATCACAGCACAAATTAATACACCTGTTGTTACACTTCTCTACTTTTCAGACTGCCAGCCCATTAAATTTATGCTGTTATTTCAGGCTGAGCTGCAATACCAACCCACTCAAGGATGCAAGTGTGCAAAAGCGTATTGATTGTACAGCTATGCTGCCACTCAGCCAGAGCATGCTACTGCAGCTTTGGTGTCATAAAATACCTATGTGACTTACAATATGGCCATTGAGAATTGCTGGGAGATAAATCTCAATTATTTGTGGAGACTTTTTGCTGTGTGACTGAGACTAGAAGAACTTGAGCTATTACTCCTTCCTTATTTTTATTCTCTGCCATTCTTTAGACTTTGAATTGAAAACTCTTGTGTCCTCTGCAGTGGAATAACTGCTGAAATCAATGTAAATGGGGCTAAAATCAAGGCTTGCATACTGCTCTGCCTGCTTTTCCTTCTTTTCTCTGTTTTTCTCTCCTTGGAAAGTAATGGCTCCTGGGGCTGTAAAATACTGTCTGCACACCAAGGCAATTCCCTTTCAGTGGGATTTATTCCTGCTATGCCCAGACATGACTCAACCAAGTACAAAGTGCTAGAAATTCATTACTACAGGATTAATTTAGTTCAAATGAGATTTTTTTTGTTTTGTTTATAATTCCTGCTTATCCTATGGATGCAGACTATATCCTCCCCATCCTCACCAGCTGCTTATTTACAGTATGATATCATGGCATCCCCTGAGGGTGATGCAGAAGCAGCTGCTCGGCACAACTTAGGAAGGATGTGCTGAGCTGGACCATCCTGTGAGCAGGATTCGATGAGGGATGAAGCTCTGCAGGTGTGGCCTGAGTCCAGAGCCCAAAGGACACTGAACAGAGAGTGGGTTAACAGAGTCTGTGGGTTCTTACATAGGATGTGAGGCTGAGGTTGGGCTGGCTTAGAAGCTGAGCAAAGTAGAGAGGGTTTTTTGTCCTGGGACAAAGGGGCTGTGTTTTGAGTAAATATTTTGGGGTAGAGCTGCTGCAAACAGTTTAATGTTTTTCATACTAAGCCTTTTGGGGTTTAAAATTCCTTTGGTAATTATCTTAATTCACTGCTGTTATTACAGTTGAGTACATTTACTTTCAAAATGGCAAAGTATTGAACTTCATTCTAATTTAAACAGATCCTTAGGTTTGGGTGTACTCCCACTGTTATGTTAACTATTTAAAGCTACAGGACTGGCCAAAGTAAGAGCTGATGTCTTTGATTTAGCTGCGTGGTGAGCTTTGTTAGGTCCTAAGTTATTGATTATAGGCCCACAAAAATGTATATGCTAATATAAAACACTTAAAAGAGGCAAACTCTTGTCCTGATAACACTATTGGCAAACTTCAGGGTTGCATTTTATGTATTTTATGATGTACCCAAAAATAGACTCTTCCAAACAGACTTGATATCCATGAAGATACAGATAAGTGGGTCAGGGCATGGTGCTGATAGTACCAAGGTCACGGATTCAATCCCTCTATGGACCATTCACTGATAACAGCCAGACTCAATGATCCTTGTGGGTCCCTTCCAACTCAGACAGTTCTCTGATTCTGTGGAGTCCAGCAGCACACAGCCAGATAGGCAAGCACAGAACAGGAAAACACAGCTTTCCACCTAAGTGGCTACACTTCAGCCTGGGGAGGAGGAGCTGAGGAGGTTCACAGGAAGGTGGATGAAGCTTCTGAGGGAGTTCCTTGTTACTGAGGTGCAGGAGCATTGTTTTTCTTAATTTTAGCCAGTTCTAGTGGTAATTCAACTCACTGTTACTCTTAGTTTTCTGCCCTCTCTCCTGAGACAAGTCTACATGGGACTGTGGATAAACAGTGCTTTGAAATGAAGCAATCTTTTCTTTTGCACTGAGTTTGCAGCCCAGTCCAGCACAGCAAGGCTAATACTGGAAATATGGCAAATTGCAGCCAGGATGTGAGAGTGAAGAGGATGCAGAGGGGAAATGGCTGCTTGTTGTTAGAACAGTTTTGATGTCAGAGCGAGGAAAACCTGTGGCTGTATCCTGCCTTGTCTTGGCTGGTTCAAAATTACTGGGAGGCTGCCCCAAGCCTGAGGGCCACCATGGCTCAACACCGACCTCTGTGTTACCCTGGGGCAGTTCACTTCAGCTGCACATCTTGACTTCTTGTACAGGAGTTCTATTTCATGATTTCATCTTCCTGCATGGATGATGGGTGGAGTGAAAGGTCCACAGTGTTATACTCTTAAACATTTTGACTATCCTAAGGTTTCTCAGGGTTGGGGTGTTTTCCATTTCTTCATATTTATTTCTACAAAACAAGACAGTGCACTTTATTTTAAATAGAGCAGTGCCTTCAAGGATTAAAAAAAAAAAAAAAAAAAAGAGGAAAAAAAAAAAAGGGAGAAAA
>VZRX01016581.1:211193-238778 GCA_013398075.1 Notiomystis cincta | reverse complement strand
AAAAAAAGAGAGAGAAAAAAAATGTGAGGAAAAAGAACTGGGAATTTTGAAATAATAAATAATTTTAAGATATTCAAAGTGATAGAAAGAGACTTAGAGTCTTTTTATTTCATACTAGCAGACTAGATGTTATCCTTTGAGTGACATCAGTAAATATTTAGTGCTGGAGATTTCCTAGGGAGTTGATAAGCCAGACAGACCTTGGGCACAAACCACATACTCCACTACTTTTCTGTAAAGCACCATTTTTCCTTTTGCATCAGCCACCTTTGTCACAAGTTGAACCATCACAATTCACAAAGAGTTCTGGCACAAAGAATAAATCCCCAGCCTGGGGACAGTAAATCATCTTTTTAGAGACACGTGTGGCAGTGGCAGAGCTTTCAGTGCTAGACCTTAAACAAAGAGAAGTCATCTTGCAGTCTGAATGGCTAGCATAAATTTAATTTTAAATCAACCTTCATTGTGCTGGGCAACACTACAACTAGAAAATGTGGGGGGTTTTGTTTTCTGCCTTTTGCTTGCACTATACAAATGTGGTTTGCATTTCAAAAAATGTGTTAAATCATAGAAATCAGAGATGGGTAAAAAGAAGACTAATAAGTAATTTTAACCATTTCCTCTGCCCCTGTAGAGATGAATGCTTTATCTAGTCTGGTTTTAAATATCTAAAGTGATGAGGCCTCCACCTCTTCCCACAAGGGACTTTTCAGCCATTTAATAGGCTTCTTTGTTAGGAAATACTTGCCTCATACTGATACCAGTTTTTTTCTTCTGCATAATGTAATCCCTTTCTTCTGTGCCCACTATTTTAACTTTTATGAAATCTGGGAAAAGTATCATATTTATCCATTTCATACTGAATAGCTGAATAATTCATAATCCTTGTTGTTCAAGTAACAAAGAGATAAGCACCCAGTAGCTGAACATCTAATAGTTCACTGAGATGTTGTGCCATGTACCATGTGGATATATTTCCTTGCAAGTCCTGGCTGACATGGCTTTCTGCATTAGGGAGTGAAAAATGTCAAGTAAAACTGAAGAAATGCATCTTTCCAAGTGCATGCATGGCAATATTACTGAAATTTCAAGAGGTGCTGAGGCAAACAGCCTACTTCTTTGTATAGAGCTTTTCTTTCTAAAAGTGGATGATTTTATTAAAAGTACACTTTCAAAAAGCATTTGAATTTTCTTTTCATAAGCAAACCTCTAGATGAGAACCACACTATGTCAAAACTCTTTAACTTGTTGAGAGACAAGGCTGGATTGATTGCCACTCACTGCTAAGCAGTTTTTGCTGACAGCTTAGATCAGAAGAAAAAATTAATCCAGCATTATAGAGTTTGAAAAGATGCCTTTGCAACTGTGTCACTGGAATCAGATCTGTGCATGAAAAAATGACTCATGTCTTGACAGCAGTAACTGCATTTCTGATTTAATTACAACATATTAGATAATCCTCTGCCTCACTCAAAGGACAAGAAGGAGCAGTGTGACTAAGGAAATCCTAGGTGGACAGCTAGATTTTACGTGGTTTTGCATTCAAAAGATGCTCACTTAAAAAAGGCGGTGCTATGCTTTATGCTGACCCTGGGCCAGGCAGGAGGGCTGCTGGGTCTCTCTGACCTCAGAGTAGTAGTGGGTGCATGTGAAAAAGGTATGTGAATAGCCCACATGGATGGTGAGCTCCTCATATACCTCCTAATTTATGGCATAGTGTAGTTTGGAGATCTCTTGAGATGGAAGTTGTGTCTGTGGGTTTGATCCTTGCCTGTGGACTTCTGCGGATTCCTTTAAATGTTGTGTTTAACCTGCTTATAGCCTTGGTACCTGCAAATTCCCACAGCATAGAGTCCCACAGTTTAATTCCATACTTTGTGGAAAAGGTCTGCTTTGTCTTAAAAGCTCCTGAGATACTTGTTACATCTGCCCTACTTATTCCAATAAGGAAAGCAATTCTGAGGTACGATGGGCACATTGTTTCCTCTACACTCCTCAGAATTTCATCTCTCCTTAGAAATGTTAATGTCCTGATTTTGTCCCTCAGACTTCTCCTCAGCTGCCTTTTGTCCAAGCCGAGCATCCTAGTCTATTTGATGTCTCCTTAGGCAGTAGGCTTTCTGTGCTCAGCAGCAGCCACTGCACTTGCCTGAATCTTTTCTACTGCTTCTTCTTTTTTACTTTGAGGTGGGATGAAGCACTCAGTTTCTAATTAATGCCATTTGTTAATAAGCCATGGGACCACATAAGACACCTGTACTCCTACAGCAATGGAAATTGCTTTGTCATTGATGTTGGTCATGAGAGCATATCTGAGGTGTTACAGTTGATTATTTTTAGTTTCTATGTCATGCATTATATGGATGTACATTGATAAACTTGCTAACATGTATTTATCCTGTGTGTTCTAATATCCCTGTTTAAATGGTCCAGTTCACATGGCTGCAGGAGACAGTAGATTCTGGAGAATATTTAATTTATTCTTGGCATAGACTGTGTGGATTTTAGCTCTGTTAAGCACATGACCTGACATTGCTGGACTGAGCAGCCACTCCTCATCTCTCTCTGACCTAGTGGTGTACCTACCTCACCCACTTGCTGCAGCCACCCCAAACTACAGCCTAGAGATTTTTATTACAAGAATACATTTTTCTCTCTTAAAAACCTTTTACTGAATCTTTTATTTCCTTAAGACCTGTGGCCTTCTTCATGTCCTTCTTTCTTCATTCCAAGCAGAGGAGGTGCTCTCAGAAAATATAAATGATGCTGTTTAGACAGTAAGCCCATTACCTTGGGTCCTTCATATTGCCAAGTAGGGCAAAAGTTTGAGGTCTCTGCCTTCAGATGTCCTACCAGATATAAGCAGGGACCTCAGCATCTTGCTGTCCTGGGCCTCATAGAAGGCTCCTTGCAGCCCCTGGAGGTTTTCATACTGATGATTTTTACACCAGTGTCCCATCTTTCAGTTAGAAAAAATGAGAGACTCTAAGGAAACATTATTATTGCATTAAAACTAGATAGAGCTTATTTTCTCTCAGCAAAAAATGAAATTCTGAGACTGAAACTTTTGGGGGCACTTCCAGGGTCAGCTGCATCTTTTTTGTTTGTTTTAGTAATTAAACACAATAATAAAACCAGGTCAGTGAGGTTGCATAAATCATGCAGGTAGTTAAGGAAATTTCACAAGTAGGTGCTGAAAATGTAGAGGGGGGGGAAAGGGGTTTTAAAAAAAATAAGAAAATGGAGAAAAAGGCTTGATCACACAATAGGGCTTGGGTGGAGAGGGCAAACAACTGTAGGTCTTCTACAAGAGACTGCAGAAATAATGCACAAAGACAGGTAGAATGTGAAGAATGTGTGTGTATGTTCCACTGAATTATGGACACATTGTGGAGTGAAATTGTCAATCCAACAAACTTTAAAAAACACAGAAGTTTTAATTATATATTGCTTTACTTTTTACTTTGTCACCAGAAATCTATAGGTTTTAAATTCCAGATCAAGTTGTGGCTTACCAAATGTAACATGAGTTTTATGAGAGGAGTTTGGCTGCTGTAACTTTGCCTTCTATAACTGTCTTTTTTAGATTTATGAGGAAAATTCATAGTGTGAAAACTTCTTTTTGTATGTGTTTATTTCATGAGTGGAACGATGAAATCTACCATAATCTTGCAGACAAGGAAACTATGTCATGGTAGCAAATGGCAAAAATATAACCATTCCTATCTGAAATAATGAAGTACTAATGTAAAAGCAATTGTTTCGCTCAATAAAAGTTTAATTTTTCAGTAAAGATTTGTCATGATAAGCATATTTCTTAATGTCTGGCTTTGAAGGTCTTTCAGATTTTATTCCCGATATTCATTAGAACAGTTTAAAAAATAGACTGGAGATATGTGATAGTATTTCACAGTGATTTAACCAAATAAGACAAAACATCTCTGTTTACTGCACAAGTATGTATTTTGTGCAAAGGAAAATTGCAAAAAAACTAAATGAAAGCTAGATGATCACTCAACCATGTATTTTTTAAAATAAAATGACAGCATGTATGAGGGAGCATTCCAGGTAGCAGCCAGAAAGTAGTTTGCAGCATGTATTTTGCATTGGAGTCCTACATTTTCTAGCCTTGCTAGCTGACTGTTATTAGAAACACAGGGCTGATTCCTGGTTTAGAGAAGGATGTTCTTGCCTGGAAACCCTTAGTGCAGGCATCTCTAAAGCCTGAGTCCTCCAGTGGTTGCTGCTTTTGGAGGCTGTGAGCTGCAGGTTGTCCCTCATGTTGTCAGGGAGGTATCAGTGGAGTCTGCTCGCAGGGGACATGGATGTGGTTTGCACAACCATGTGCACAGGGAAATGGAGTGCTTGGCAAACACACACTCCCCTGGCATGAATTATTCCTTCTTTTAGCAGGACTGCAAGGAGTAAGAGCGTTGTGTAACTGCTGGCTTCGAGTGCAGCAGGACCATGAAGGAGTGCAGCCCACAGGGGTGCGGTATGTGATCTTGTAGAAGTAGTTAGAACAGAAGACTTATTCACATTAGCCAGTATGTGGCCACTGGTGTAATTTGCATTTGGAATGGATGAGACTTTGGTTTAGTGGTGGCTAGATATAAAACTCATGAAGTGCTTCTTTATTTTTTAAATTGCAAAAGCTTCCCTGCCACACTTTGCTTCCTTTTTCTCTGTTAAGCTGAGGGATGGTCCAGAACTGATCAGCTTTATGATATCCAGATCTCATAAGCCTCTAAGCTTGCAGGTATTTGAACCCTGGATTATGGGCCAAACCCATTCTTAGCTGAAAGTAACCCATCCTTGGAAAAAGGTGGAGGTGTACTGTCTGTCCCTCTTTCTAACGTAGAAATAAAAGCTCAGATTAAAATGTACACACTTGTTTTGTTCTACGGTAAATTAAAATATGAAGTTTCTTTTCAGCTTCATATTTACCACCTCAGAATTTCAATTATTTCTCCTGGGTTTTCTTGAGAAAACTTGATGCATAGGTTTAGAAAACCAAGTGCAGTAAATGAGAGAGAATGTGATCTTCACTTGCAAGTTCTTTGTTTCTTTATTGAACAGTACTCATAAAAGCACTATAAAAAATAAATTGGGAAAATAGGCAGCTTTGTTAGATATCCTAGATATCCAGACTGCTGAACTTTTAGCACTTAGCCAGGAACCTGCAAAGACGAAAATAAATGAAACCTAGACCAATATTAATATGTTAAGGCTAAAAGTCAGCTCTCTCCCTCCTCAAACACAGAAATTATCAGTAGCTGCTTATGCATCCAAAGGAATGCTAACCTGCTCCTCTTCCCATTGACAGATTGTTTGAAAGGCAAATTATTTGATGGTTACTTTTGCTGGAGGCGTTGTTTTGACCTGGGACTAGGCCTCTAGCAGGAGCAAGGGAGTGCACCTCAGCAGCGCCTGGCTGTACGTCCCTATGGCAACAAGGGGTGTTGAGGGCTGGGAAGACTGTGACTCCCAGACCTTGAACGATGACAACCATTTAGAGACGCTTCTTGAAGGATGTTACCTGCCAGCTGAACCTGCTTGTTTGAAACATGAATCAATCTCCTTGACCAAGGAGATACAGCTGAACCATGTGGTGTCAGACACCTCTGGGAAATCCTACAGAGCAAACTGAGTTGGCTTCAAAGGGAGGACTGGAGGGAAGAGCCTTGTGGGTATCATAGAGCTTTTTACACGGCAGCAAGGGAAGCAACCCTGTGCTCCTGTTAACAAGAAGAGAAATGGTGCATTTCATTTCCAGCACTGCATGCAATTTCCTGGTACATGTGGTTCATGTTGCATGAAGCGTTCTGCCCCGCTGCAGTGCCCTGCACTGGTGGTGCAGCGCAGACCAGCATTGCTTTATCCTCTTCCACGCTGCACAACCATCAAAGCTGTAGGGCAGCTGCACCTGGGCATTGGCAAAGCCAGCACCTCCTCCCATCCTGTCCCCATGGCCTGCACTCACACAGCCCCTCCTCTTCCAGACACTAGCAGCATAACTCTCCTTGCCTGTCGTTGTCCCAGCTCTCTGCTGCCCCTACCTGCCTTGCTGCTGGGTCTCTTTAAGGTTGTATAGGATTGGAGCAAATTTATCTGAAATGAGAATGATTATTCTTAGAGAAAAAAAAAAAAATCTTTGCAATTTTGACATATATGGAGGTTTCAGGTTTCTGGACATCATAAAGTGAGAAGAGTAAGGTATGTCATCCCTGCAGGTGGCTGTCCCAGCAGCCTGTGCCACATGTGCTGCTCTTCCTTGTGAGCGCACCCTCAGACTACAAGAAAAACTCCCTCAAATCTCCTTGCATGCTGCTCAGTGGTGGTTTCCAAACCCAGATACAATAAACAGGGTAACATGGATACTGTTGCTCCAGAGCTTTGCTACTTGGAAAGCATAAGGCAGCATCCCTGGGGAAGCAAGGAGAAGTCAAAGAGCAGGAGTGGGGGCTCCCAGAGTGGACAGTGATATGTAATGAGTAGGGAAGGGTTGGTGGGGAGGTGGAACCGGGAGGTGGAGGCTAATGAAAACTCAAGCCCCATCCTGAACTGAAATGTCTTCTGGAAAGACTCTTTATGCATCAGTCTTCCTTAAAGAAAATTTGTCTGTGAGCAAATGGCTCGTAAAATTAATACCAGTGACAGGTAAAATTGGGCAAGAAAAAGTGAGACCGTCACTGGTTAGCTTGGAGGCTTTCCAGTCAGGCATGTCAGATGAGTTTTTCCTAGGCTAAAGATCCTGCTAAAGCTGTCTCAGGCCTATCAGTGGTCCTCTTCAAAAATTCAGGAAAGATAGAAGAAATATCAGAAAGAAGGGAAAAGACAGATATGCTTATATTTTTCAAAGAGGTATGGGTATGAGCAGGGAACTAGTGACTGGTCAGCTCTCTGTAGCTCTCTGTGGTTCCCCTGATCAAGCCACTCGTATGCTTGAAAGTAGGTGTAGGGCTACTCAGTGCTCCCACCATGACTGTGTCTCTGAATGACTGAGAAACTCCGTGTTTGCTATGCTAAAGGAAAAATCCAAGGTGAAGGTAAAAGCATAAATGGAAAAATCTACTATAAAGTATACACTGTAGGAGTTGCATTCCTCTGAATCACCTAGGATTCATTTAATAATTGTTTCAGTAAAACTGTAGTCAAAGAAATCTATTGCCATGGGTTTTCTTCAACAGCTGCCAAGTACAAATCAAGGAATGTTTACTTTGGTGCCTTTGTCTGACAGAGAAGGATTGTTTCTGGCAAGCACTTTATATTGTATTAAGATATCAGTCAAAACAAACAAGAATGTGAAAATTGCATTTCAAAAGTAATCTAAAGCCACCATGCAGAGTCTCAAACATTAAAGGACACAGTGAGGGTAGGTGTGTTGGTATATTCAAAGAATGGCAATATATTTGCCTCTTTTAAGTTCCTGATGTGAGAGATACTCTTCTTGATCCATGGACCTATTCTTTTTGCACAGAGAATACTGCTCAGACTTTACAGTGGCAATGAATGTTTCTCCCTGCACCTGGATATCCCAACCACCAATGTGTTGGTGCAAAATATTTTTGTAGGTAATTTAGCTGCAGGCAAGTCACAAGCAACTCCTGTATTTCCACCATTGAATACCAGAAGAGTTAGAGAAAAGGAAAAACAGCAGATCAAAGCAATGTCATTAATATATTTCAAATCCTTTCCAGTTAACTATTTATCTACTGCATGTAACAAACAGTAAGTTAAAAATATTTCAGGTATGTAATTTATTCTTTCAGCTTTACATAGTTTTCTTAAAACATGAGTGTTGAAAGAGATTTTCAGGGTTTTTTTCCAGTTGCTTTGCTGTACAACTTCACTTTTGAATTCTTCAAGCTGACAAAAGCTTCAGTAGCTCAGTGTACCAGAAGCTCCTGCTGTTAGTCCCACTACAGCATCTTAATTGCAAACCAGAGATGATAGCTGATGTTCAAAGAGCACAGGCAGAGGTAGGACCAGTGATCTATCTGAGCTCTGTTACAGTGTGAAGTCTTTCTGGGAATTCTGTAGGCTAACAGAGAGAGAACAAAAATTTTAAATGGTGTATCAAGTGTGCTCCCCAAATCAAGGCAGAGGTGTGCAATTTCCTCGGGTGTGAAAAGCTGTTAGGCACAGCACCACACCAAGATGTGCCTGTATGTGAAGTGTCTGATGGAGTTTTCTCCCTTCTTTTCTGTGGGTAGGGGAATGAATGTATAGGATGCTTCCTACATCTAGGGGATGACAATGAAGACCCACCAGCATGCTTTAAAAACATAACTATATAAGATTATCATTGTGTTAAAGGTGACACAGTCAAAGAAATGCACCTTGCGGCTGCAGCAGCAAGGGATGAAGAATTAAGATGGTGCATGGGAAAAGTGTGTTCCCAGAGTAGCTTGTTGGATTCCAGAAGGAGATGCAAGAGAAGCTCTGCCTGCCACACAAGTGACTCCTGCTCCTATCTGAAACTTCCATGGTGCAGGAAAAGGAACCTCAACAAACTAATCTTGGGTAAACTTCCAGTTACCGTAAACCATATGGTGCATTAATGGCTAACCTAGAAATCCAACACTCAACAAAGTACCTTAGAGAAGGCAGCAGGGAGGTAACTTAGATTTGCTGAGGGGACCTGCTGTTCTAGCATGATAACCTAAGGAGGTTTCCCAAGCCTGGAAATCTCTGATGTCTGTCTCCCCACCTGTATCAGGCAGCTACAACTCAATGGACACAGGGATGATTGGCTGAAGCTATGTTATTGCCCACCAGAAGGGGCAATCTCTGAGCCAGAAGTGGTGGAAAACAGCAAGCACAAAAGCTGCAGCATGATGCAGCAACACACACCTACAAATGCTGCAATGCAAAGTGGTGCAATTTAGGATCAGAGACTTGTACTGTACAATCTGAGGCAGTAAATCAGTGAGGGCAGCACTGTAACAGCATGATACTCTCTGAAAGCTTCCCACTGCAGTCCCATGGGATCCATCTGACACAGGCATTCCTCTATCCTGATCCAATCCCACAGATAAGAAGTGGACCTTACCGATAATGGTGATCCTTGAGACAGATTTGAGTCCTATGAGTCTTCACAGGTAGGTCCTCCTGCAGCAAGGATGGTCCCTGTTAAGCACTGAGTTTTTTTATCTTTCCAAGTTACTTTGCTAGATAGGTCCACATGCCCTGCCACTTCTCTCAGGCAAATGGTACCCTGCATTGGTCAGCAGTATTGAAGGCCCACAGCACAATCTAGAAAGGTGTCAGGGTTAGCATTTCCCTATGGAGTATTTGTTTACATTTGGTGTTTCCACAGTCTACTACATTAGGTAATCCTGCCATGGACCTCCAGCTGTCTTTACTTTGATGAGCTCCTCTTTTGTGTCTAATTTGTTGTTCAGCTTACATAATCAGTGACTTCCTGTTAAGACTGGTATCCCTTGCCATCTTTCCAAAATACAATTAAAAGGTCCATATAAGGCAGGGAATTCACAATTTCATGGAACCAGATCAGCCCCAAATCTTCACAACAGTCTCTCCATAGGCCTGACTACTGTCCTCCCTTTATCGGATCTGTTTTGGAGAGAAGTGTGGTTACATTACAAGATTCCTGTTAGTGAGGTGACTCTGAATTCTTATTTGCCTTGCTCAGAAGGGGTTTAAAATGAGGATTGTATTCTTGTGGCTCTAAGTCAGGAAAATATTCATATGTGTGCTGCTGCAAGAAATGGGGTCTTAGCACATGCTACTGACAAGCATATGTTTAGGAAATTTATTTTTAGACAGAGGTGAATTTAAACAGCATGTTAAAACCTGTCTTGAACTGGGACACAGTAGATAGCATTAACATGGCTAGATTTCCCTACTGGCATTCAGTTTACCTAAGCCATTTGAACCACTACCAGAAGGAAAAAAAGCCATATGGTATCAACACTTTGCTAGCAACGGTGTTTGTGTATACTGCAAATGTGTCATCAGTTGCCTTTTGATAGTGTTTGCAACACTGAACTGTTAATTACGGTCTTGTGTAATCTTGAATTAGTAATTATAGTTTGGTGTAATCTAACTCTTTAAAATGATTTTTTTTATTTGTATTTTTATTTTACTAAATTCACTGGTGTTGCATAAGCTTTTCATTAGTACTGGTCGCTGTTGACATCAAAATTAGTAAGTAAATTTAGCACAATACACTAATGTGCTTCTTAATGAGTCTTTGGGGGATTTTTTTAGATCATCCCCTTTTCCCCCCTTAAGACTACAGCAGCAATACAAAGCACCTTTACCTTCCACAGGTGTTGGCTGCCTTTGTACATTCTTGCAGCCTTCTGCTGTGTTTCCACAGCAGCAGCAATCTTCACAGTTCATACAATAAAATTATTAAGTAGACTGTCATAATATTATGGTAAGATAAATCTATCTACCTGGCCACAGTTCATTTGCATTTTACAAATCATCAACAAATTTTCTATTGAAGATGTGAAAACAAAATGCTTTTGACAAGAGATAGAGATTATCTTGGAGTTCTTTATTAGTGTGGATGATGGTAACAGAAGAGGTGTAAATCACTGATATACTCCTGCTCATTATGGAGATCTTTAAAGATAGTAATAGACACATTTGCAGCATTTAGCATTGTCTAAATCAGCTCAAATAGAAATCAACCCATAGATTTCTGTGACATTCTGTGTTAGATGCTTAGAATGAGAATGAAAGAGAATGAGGAGCTGAACAAAAGGTGGTTACCTAACCTCTCCAAATCCTGAAAGCCTGTAGATTGCATGTTATTAGAGTGCCTAAATGATAGGAATATTTTTGATAAAAACCTTCTTCTATCTCACTGAAAAGCCACAGATCAAAAAGCAATGTGGAGCATAGGGGATCAAAGCCAGTTTAGGCTGGCTGCTTTGTTTATGTTTATGTCTTTGCATTTTCAAAATGGGTTCTAATTGTTCCTTGAAATGCTCCTGCCTTTAGCTCTATACTTCTGAATTCTGTTTATTTTAAGAATTTGGTCTGGTTCATTTACCATCAAACTCCCAGATAAAACAATGCAAGATGCAACAGTGGCTCTTTATTTCTAGAACATATAATCAATACAATTCTTAGAGAAAGGAGAAGAATGTATTTTTCTAACAAAGATGAGAGAATTGTAAACAGGGAAAACACACCAAGCTCAAAGTGAATCAGTTTGAGCTGGTGTTATTCTGTGTGTGCAGCTCCCTTGGGAGTGAAGAGGAGGAGATTCATGTTACCAAACAGCAGGATCTGGTCCCGTTTGAACACAACATTTATAGCAGTTATCACAAATGTCTTGCGTATGAGTTCAGTGATAAAATACAGGATTCAAAGCTTTGGGACCTACTGAAATAAATCACAGCATCTCTGAACTACATTCCACATATCATTTGAAATTACTGACTGTAAGTTTCCAGTCACTGGCAAGTTTCTGCGCTCTGTGGCATCTTTGGAGTGCCAGTAATGTAACCGAGGTGAGCTTACAGTTTCTTTTCAGCACTAGGCAAAAAGCCACTGCTGTCGCTAACCTCATGTCATTCCATCAGCTTCCATTTCTTTGTGTCACCAATGTTCCTGACCCCTGACCAACTTCTCAGAAGCTGGACCGATCCTGCCTGCTAGCAGAACACACACAGGCCTTCAGAGCTGTCATTTATTCAGTGTGAACTGCCTGATAAAAAACCCTGTATCGATTCATCCTCCTCAGAACCAGTTCATCGAAACGGTTTGAACCCTACCCAGACACTCTTCCAAGATAGATTAGTTTGGAGGCAACTTCGTCTTGTATTTCAGATTCCCAGGTCTATCTTTATTTTTTGTTTAAATTACTGGATTTTTTAAAATCTTTATGAAAAAAATCACATTACAGAGAACCCAAAGCCAACAGAAACTTCTGCAGAAGCAGAGATGGGACTTACAAGAGCACCTACACTGCAGGGAGAGGCAGTATGTGATGAAAGAGCTGGAACAGAAACTGGGGTTGTTATTTTGCATTCCTGTCTAAGAAGATGGAGTCAAACTCACATAAACACCTGATGGAAAAACAACAACAAACAGAAAGAAGATGCTAATGATAGGCATGAATTTGAACCATGGTTATCTGCAGAGCTAACAGAAGCCTCATTTCTTAAATGGAAAAGAGGAAATACTTCATATAAAGACCACGGAAAAATCTGTGCAATTAGCTTCTCAGCACAGATGTTACTCAATTGAATTCAAATTAGGGAGTAACGACTCCTAAGCTTGCTAAAATTCATCTGAATTTGAAGTATAAGATTCAAATGTAGATGATCAAACAACAGCATGATTTATCTGTTAGATGTATCAAAAGAACCAAGCCTGGGGTTTGAATGCACACACGACTTTAAGACTTTGTGCAACATGGTATTTCTGCTTTCTCTGATCATTTCTTCATCTTTCTTTTTCTTTTTTTTTAAGATTTCTTTTTGTGTCATGAGCAAAGTACACTGTTCATAAGGGGATTGTTCAAATCCCAAGTTCTTCTTTATTTCTGATTTCATTATGTGAATGTTTTACTCAACTCCTTCCTGTTCTGGACAAAGAGGAGCCATGTGGAGACTCCTGCTGTCTACTCCAGCTGGCCCTGGATCAGCCATGATCCAAGCCTTAAACTCTCCCCTCCTGCTTAGCTCTCAGCTAGTCTCAGAAATGGCCAAGCATCTTCCACAAGGATGCGAGCCACTTTGATTCCTACCAACCTGACAACACAGCTTCTTCTCCCAAGATTTTGCCTTGGCATAATTCTGTGTACAGAGGGCATTAGGAATGCATTAGTGTTGCAAAGTGTTCTTCCTGAGACATCTGTGGAAAGTTGTTTTTAAACATATAAGGCTGTATTTCTGAATTGTAGAAAATAAGTGTGTTTTCCCCTAAGTATTTTATTATCTGTGTAAAAAGTGCTGCTTCTCTTCTTTAGTGTCTTAAGGAACAAATGCCTTTCCTCATGCTAATTATTTATTATAAACAGAACTTTCCAGAGCATTAGAGAAGATGAGAAAACAAACTTGGACCAGATGTTAGTCACACTATTTAATGCATTATTGGAAGGTACTCAGATCTTGTGGTGTTGGCTGTCGTATAAAACGCTATGCAGAATAGAAACTAGCAAGAAGCTTTCGAGCCGAAATGAAAATAGAATTAAATTGTCCAACTGTGCAGCTCTGGTATTCTATTTTTTTGTATGTAATCTGATAGGATTTGCTCTATTCTTCAGACATAGTTCATTAGGCCAAATTCATTTGTGTGTAACTCCATTGACTTTAATACACTCATAGAAGAGTTTAGTTTGGTCTGCTGGATTTTGGATGTTTTATGCATGCAGCATCATTCCTAGGAGAAGATTACTTAAAGATAAAAATGTTAACTACATTTCAAGACATGGTCCATCTTCCACTTGAGACTGAAGAGAGCAAAATAAAAATGTCAACAAATTAAGAGTTGGCCGTTGTCCAGGAAAAAAAGTTAAAATGCTTTTTAATTTTTTTTCCATAGTTCCTTGAGGAACATTTCTATGATGTTTAAGAGAAAGCTGTTTCGTGAGAGGGTTTTGTTTATCCTATATTTAATTCATTTCTATCTTCATGATTTAAAACCTTAAGTAGCTACAGAGACTATTTAGGCAATGCTATAACAAGGATTACTGAACTGTAATTATTATTTATTCAAATCATTGGAATAATTACCAGGGCTTATGTTAAAGACAATAGAAGCTAATGGAGGAAGAAGTAAAGGAGGCCAGTAGTGATTTTAACTGCATATTGTTATAATTTAACTGCAACAACCCAGCAATGCAAAAGTAGCCATCTAATTGACACCCTGAAACAGGGGCCTGCTGATATTGCCTTGTGAGTTATTCATTTCAACCATGATTTTTAAACATGGTCTCTTTTTAAAGAAAAATCATGGGGAAAAAAATTATATATAGGGTATGAACACTAGTATTATTAGCTGGTTGATGAAATAAAGTTCCAGGGAAAAGCTGCAGAGATATATTTGCCTGATATTTTTACTGTATTTAAAATGTGTGGTTTTTTGCTCATTCTCTGACAGACTCCAGACTGCTTAATTGCTGAAAGTGCCCACGGCTTTTCATCTGCAGTTTTAACCTACCAGTGACTTCCCAGCTGCACTTCTAGCATTCAAAAAGCCAATTCCAGCTGCACTTTAATTTCACTGAAAAGTTTCAACACTCCCCAAACAGAACAGTGCCCAGCTGAACTGCCCAAGGGTCCCCTTCCCCTCAGCCCCTTCCCTCCGAACACACTCCAGCTAATGAACTTGTCAGGGCACATTATGGTATAGTACCAGGGTTTAATCTAGGCAAAGATCCTGATCTAGAGATAAACTGGCTGATGCAGAACATCAGGATTGGCAGCCCAGATATGTTCTCCTCCGATCTAGCATGAAACGCTTTGATTCAAGTGAACAAAAACATTCTCATTCTGGTCAATCCAAAAATACTTAAGTTTTACCCAATCAGGTAAAAATCAAGATTTTGTGTAAACTGTCTTGCATTTAGTTGTACTTTCTGGAAATGGGGCCCAATGCCACTTAGGACTCTAGGTGCTAGTAATGAAAAGAGAAGAGGCAGCCATTTAAAGCTGTGATTCCCTACTCTCAAGTTTCCCAGATCACAGATTAATTTCTCTGCCTCTCTGTTAATGTTACTCCCCCTTAGTCATAGGAGATGAAGAAAGCAGGACATATGTGTGTGTGTAATTTCAACAATGCATGCTTCTTGCCAAGTGAAAATCAACATGTAAAATCACCTTATAAGAGATTATTTTTCCATTTGATAAAGAAGAGATGTGCTTGCCTTCTTCCCATGCAGCTTCAGGTCCTGTGCATTTCTCTAACTTCATGTGCATAACAAGGAAGGGCATGTGGCAGGGCACAATCACAGCCTGGAAGGGTATCACAAAAGACTTGAGGGACAGACATGGCCAAGGCATGACTGCATGAAGAAAAGTTCAGCGTGTAGGACCCTGAAGTCTCCTGCACTCCTGCAAATTTGGGGACTGTCACTTGCCGCAGGGATCCAAGAGCTAAACTCCTTTTCTCTCAATGAAAGCACAGCTGTCACTTTCAGGCTAGTGAAACCTTGAGGCTCCAGAAATGTATCACCACAACTATGAGCTTTGAGAGATGAGTCCATTTGCGTTTACCTCCGCAAATATGTGTCCTCATAGTCCTTTTATTGCAACTATGCAGTGTCTTCAGTAATAGCCTAACAATTCCTAATGATTTCCTTGGTCCTAGTAGTGTGCTGCCTTCAGTACAATCCTGAAGATACAGGTGATAAAAGTTAATGTCCAGATGGATTATATGTATTGAAAACACAATTTTATATTGTTAGTTTCATAAAATGTGTCTGATTTTTTGTGTCTGAGCTCCAAAATGCTGCAACAAAGATGTGGTTTTGCTACATAATCTTCTTATTTGTTTTTTAAATCTTTCATTCAGATTTATGCAGATGTTCAGTCTGCAGCTATGCAAAATTTCAGATGGTTGTACACATAGAAAACAAGATCACAAGTGTGTACATAAGCAAAATCCCTCAGCAATGCTGACTTGAAAACCTGAGCTGACTGTCCCCACTTCATCTCTGCATAGCTGGCTGATTAGCATTTGGTTTTTAACTAACCTCTTCAAAGCACAGCAAGTGTACAGCTTGGTTCTTCTGAAGAATTTATGAGTTTGTACACAGCATATGAAATGGAACTTCAGATGTCATCACACCTATCCCATCTGTCCTTGAGCCAGCATAAAAAGAAACTGCTGATACACACTTCCATACCTAGAAAAATGTTCCTGGGTCTTACTGACAGACATTTCTCTGTTTCGACCACTGCTGTTATAAAAGCCCCTTAGAACACAGACATCCTTTTTATTTTTCTGTGGCACTTAGCATCGTAATATCCCAGTCTGTGACTAGGGCCCTGAGATGCAATGGAAATAGAAATAATGTTGTAATACAGGCACTTGGAAAATTCTGCTCAGCTGGCTTTCTCTTGCTAGAATTTGGCTTTGCTCTTGATGAGGTCATGTGAAAGGAGCATTTATTTATTTATTCATTATTTTTGCATATGTACAAAAGGGTTTTGGAAGTGCATCCTCAGCACCTTTTACACAGCTACAAATTATCTTTATAAAAATAACACTAAAGCAAAGTGCAGAGCAGCCACTCAAAAATAAATAGTTAAAAACATACTTGGCAAATGAAAAGCTGGAATCACATTTCTATATCAGTGAGATTCTTCCCCCAGCACAGTCTTGTTCAGGGAAAAATGAGGGTCTTTATACTGAACCCACAGAGTCAAAAGATAGGATGTCTTTCAGAGTTTGAGAACTTTATGAGTTCCAGAGCTTAAAGGCCAGATCTAAACTCCATGGAAGGCCTTCAGATTTCAAGTGACTTTCTTGACACAGCAAAGATGAGATGTGTGTGAGATTTCCCTGATTTTGTGTGTTCGTATCAACCAATAAATTACATCTATTCTTCCAGCTATTAATGTCTTCAATATTATATCAAAATAAGAAAAACAAGACTCACAGTGGATAGAAAATATTGAGATAATTTTCCCATCAACAGCTGCAGGAAAGTAAAAATATAACAAAAAATGCTGGGTCCTTACTTACTAGGTTAGGGTCAGAAATGATGGCTATCAGCTTCTGTTGCACTTCCAAATGTTTATTTGGATTAGAGTTATACAAAAAATCTAAATACTTCATGGAACTACTTCTGCTGAAAGTTTTAAATCACATTCTGGGTGATGTTCTTTGTGAACACAGCGTTGTAGTCCAGAAAGATGTAATGATTTAGTCATTTAGGCCAACTAGTTTTCTCAGACACTGCCAATTGAGTGATCTTCCTTAGGAGCAGTACTTAGGGTATTTGTTTTAAATATAAATTCTTTTGTTTTAAATATAAAGTAACTTTTTACCTGGTTTTGTTTTAAAAATGCATATACATCATTTGCCATTCCTTCAGGAGAACTGCATATAAAGCAAAAAATGTCAAACTTCTTCAGACATTTGCCATAACTTTAACAATAGTGAGATAACTTAAATATATGAGTTTCTACTTGTCCTACTGAATTGTAGGGGCTTTTCCTTGTTGAGGAAAATAAATGCAAAAAAGTCACCAACTATAATTTAGGGGCTTTACATCTGCAATACAGGAATGATAAGAATATTGCCATTTCTCACAGTGTGCCAAAAAGGGTATCCATTAAAGTTTAGCATGCAGAGTACATATCTACATAATAGTCTCAATGAAAAGATGTAAAATGAAAGTCTTCAGTGTGTATAAACTCATACAAAGCTCTTCCAGAAGCCAGAGTACCTTGCTTCATCAGATGGCCAAGTCATAACTGAAGTAATTTCATCTTTTTAAAATCTGTTTTTTCATTTTGGCACTCCAGCAGCATTTCACATCAATTAGG
This sequence comes from Notiomystis cincta, assembly GCA_013398075.1. Classification (NCBI taxonomy): domain Eukaryota; kingdom Metazoa; phylum Chordata; class Aves; order Passeriformes; family Notiomystidae; genus Notiomystis; species Notiomystis cincta. The sequence goes on along the minus strand of VZRX01016581.1, from coordinate 221,292 downwards.
TACTCATTTCAGCAGCTGTACCTTACCTACATCTATTTAGATGAATGCAAAGACTACTTTTGTCAGATTTTTACAAAATCAGCCAGCTTGAACCTTACAGCAACAACATGGATATTCTGTAGGGTTTCTGCCAATTCTGGAAAAGGCATTTTCTGCTGACAAGCAATTAGCTTTCTGCTATTATTAAAAAATTATTCAATGGCATTTTTGCCCTCTGTTACAATGTGTACTTTTTTTTAATGCCATGAAATTTGACACTTAAGTGCAGGGGAGAAAGATTTCTACACAAGCAAGACCTATCTCAAAAAAACCAGGCACCCTGAACTGTAATCTCTTTTCGCATATTGCCAAAAATGCAACACGTTTCATGCACAGTTATGTCCCTAAACGACCTTACTGGTGCAAAATCTTTTATTGGACTGATTTCTTCCATCTGGAAATGCTACAAAATGTTATAACCTACACCATTGCTCAGTAACAAAAGGAAACATGTTACTTCTTCCAGCCACAGTGTTAATTCATAATACCTTGCAGTTAGGGGGTGAAGTTGTGTTTTCTGAGTGATTTGCATTTTATTCAAAAAGGAATTTTAGTCTAGCAGAATCCTAAAGAAATGAGGGTTAACTCTTAGTTGGTAATTTCCTTTCTCTTTCTGAACAGTTAAGCAGTTATCTATCAGAAGTTAAAGATGTCTTCTTCCAGATCTTTCTACCTCCTAGTATTTATTTTTTGAAAGCTCTAGGCGATGTTGACATTTTAACGTTCTTTCCAAGTACATAGGCATTTATTTTATGTAATTTTTATGGTTAAAAAGTTATTTGTATCTCAGTCCTTCTGTGAGTCACTCCAAGTGCACCCCAGCAAAGATCACTCTTTATGTCAGCTGTAGAGGGAAACATTCCCTATTTTTAGATGAGTCTACAGTGCTCTGTAGAGCAACCAGTCTCAGCCCAGACACACAGTCAGTTTCTGGCATTTATGTCACCTCCCCAGGGAGTCTACGACCAGGTCTCATATTTAAGTCATGATTAGAAGAAACAAAGCATTAGATAGCATCTTGGGTATTTTAAGTAACTTATGCTTGCGTCTGTCTTGCACCATTCTTTGGATGGACTGTCTTCTCTGAGCCCTCACCAAGTCTGTGTGACTTCTGCACAGGCAACTGACATTTCAGAAAGTGCATCATGGACCTCATCGGCGTTTCTCAGAGTTTGTAGAGTCATTGGTCATTCCGAAATAAATAATGCTTTCAGGCTCAAAAGGAGTTTGATTGCATGTCCTCAAGGCCATTGGGTTGACAGTGTCTTTATGGGTCTTCAGTGTCAGTAAACACGCATCTGCCTAGCAGCTAAAGTTTTCTGAATAGAAACATTCCAGTTGTCCAGAAAATATTTCCATAACCAGCTCAGTCAATCTACATTTCCTACGGAATATTACACAATAGGGAAGCTCTTCATCTCTGGATTACAGGGTTTGCATTTTTCCATGGAGGCAAAAATAATCATTTTTATCCAACAAGAGAGTACATTTAACAGTATCCTGCAATATATTAATAATTATCAACCAGAAATCCTTCGGTCCAGAGACAGCCTCTAGTCTAAATGTACTAAAGACATCTGCAAATACTAGAGGCTGCTAGGAGGCAGGTCAAAGTTAACATAAGGGGAGCAATTTCCTAAACTGCAACTACAGCCAAAGCTATTGCTTGTTGCCAAAGGGTAAAAAAAACACTCAGGTGTTACACAAAAGGAAACAAGGTTGTTTATTCCCCTTTGTCTTTGTTTTTGTAAACAAGATTGTGAGGTTTTTCTTCTGATTCATGTTTGCAAATTTTCCTCCCGCTGTCTACACCTTTAAAACTCTTTGAACACTGATCAGTGTTGCCAAAAAACAAGAGTCTTACCTACAATGTCAGTCATCTCTATAACTCAGACTCTGAAGGCAGACATTTAGGACTCTTGCATCTTTGTCTTGAGATATATACATAATTTTTAGTTTGAAGCATCTTCAAACATCATTGGGGATATGAAACAAAGAAGGTTTAACACTAACATAGCATTAAACCAATAACATGAGATTAAATTCAGCCAAACAAACTCCATAGTTCTAATAGAAGATAATTCTAGGAGTGAGATGTCTGGAAAGAAAGCAGCAGTGAAAGAAACAAATTAATGGTGTTGAAAACCTGTTTTTAAAGCAAACACCCAGTTTGAACCATTTTGCACAGAGCATGCCACAGCTTTGCCCTACTCCCTGAAACTGAGCTTCTAGCTGAAATGAAAATATGGAAAAGTCTGCAGGAACCTTTAAAAAGACTCTGCCTGATGAAAATTATATATGTAGCTGCAAAAACCAACAAAAAACATCTGTGTGAATAACTGATTATTATTGATTCCAGTTCTCATACCTTAAAGGAAAAAAAAAAAAGAGGAAATGTTTAGTTGTAACTGGCAGCTTTGCCCCAGCACAGTCCTCCAAAATACAAGTACAAGCTGCAGACTTATGCAGCTGAAATTGCATCTCTTGCCTTTATAATTTCTGCAAATTTTCCACACAGTAATGTGTATTTTCTGTTCATGTGTACCCCCTACCTGCATAATGGCCAGTTGCAAGGCTTATAAAAGCAATGCTAACTTCAGCAGCCCTGACCCTCAGCATAAAGGTCTTGTCACATTGCCTTAGAGATAATCCTGTGCAATTAATATCGATTGCATGATTCTGGTGCACCAAAATCATGACAGAAAGCCACAGACAGGGGCAACTACCAAGAGCTGAAGTTAACATTCTGTATTTCAGATGAGAATAGGAGTTTACAGCATTTTTAACATGGCTGAACAGATATAGGGTGGCATTGTATCCAACCACATCAGTCTGCTTCCACTCCAGCAGATCCCATTTTCCTTTAAACTTACTTTCATGTCGTGTTTTTCTATGTCACATATTTCTTTATTATGCTTTTTAACAGTAGTGGCTAATGTATTAGGAAGTTTCTGTTACTAGTTTCACAATACTTCTGCTAAAAACATATGAATAGCTATTACCATGTTTATATTATTATCATCAAAACATACCACATAATTATCTCTCTAACCAGCAAATATGACATTAAACCTTGTTGGAAAAAACAATAATTGCTTCACTTGAACCTGTATCTTCACTCGTTCATGTGAAAAACATGTTTCAGACCTGATTATTCTGTGCTTGCATTGCAGTGTTGGCCAAGGGAGAGGCTAGAGGTTTGGTTACAGTAAGACAGACTCTTCTATTGCTCTTCTGAGCTGTAGTGAGAAATAGCAACCTTAACCCCAAGACAGTGGAGCAGGGGAATGGGAGCAGCAAGAGTGACATTTTGCCAGCCATCTGAAGAATCCAACTAGGCTTGGAACAGATAATAGTTAGAAGAATCTAGTTCAGCATTTCTTCTCAGTTGGATCCAGAAGTCAAGTCAATCTATCACGGGATTAGATGGAAGTATTGTCTAATTAAAGGGTTTGAGTGTTTAACTGGTAAAACGTGTTGACATGCTGTTCTCTCAAAGATGTTACAGATTCCTTTCTCTGTGGGAGGGGTTTTGGGGTTTAGCTTGTTTAGATTTTTTTTTTTAAAGAAAAAATGCTACAGCATATTGTGTCCCTTGCATAAATCAGTATATTTCATTGATACCACAGGAATGAAGACTTGGAAATTTGTTGTCCACCACCTTGGGGTCTGCCTTGCATTTTTATCTGTTTAAAGTAAGACAGCTGTCTCTCGGAGCAGAATCTTTACACTTGACACTATCAGGGAGTGTAGTATCCAAAAGGTCCATTGTTTTTCATCCAGCTGTAGCAGTAGAGACAGTGACAAAATGGAAACATTTCTCTGCTGATGGCTGACACCTATTTTTTAGAGATGGAAACCAATGCAAAGCAGAGGAGAATCCAGCTTTCAGTTTTTTGGTAGAAAGAACACAGTTTGACACTGTGTAATCCAGGAGTCATGAAGAACCCTGAGCCTTTCTGTGCTGCTTAGACGACTTCAGAGACCATGGGCTCCTTCTACATCCCACCTGCCAGAGCCACCAAGTCATCTCTGAACTTTCTTTATCTCATGTCTACATTTCCAGTGAAGGAAGGCTCGGTGGAGAAACAGGTTTCCTCTGCTCTGCTTCTGCAGTGGCTTCTGCATCTATTGCAACACAGAACAGTCTAACCCAAAGAGATGGAAGAGAGGATGTCACAAAGGGTCTGACAACCAGTGCAGGACTTGTGTCTTCATTAGTTTTGCACCTGATTTTATGGTTTTGGTTTGGATTTTTTTGTGTGTGCATGAAACTGCCTCAGACATGCCTCTTATCACAAAGGACGATTCTGCATAATTAATTCTCAGCATTATGGTCCCACTTGATAATTAATTTATTCATTTTCTTGTTGTATAACTGTTTCTCTACTTAACTGACTGACTTTGGTAATAGTTCTCTGCATAATTGATTAATATTGCTGTGGATTCCCCCCATTTTTATTTAATATCAGAAATTATTTGCTGTATAACTGCTTCATTGCTTAACTCATTATCTACACAATTGCTTGGCATCATAATTGATTCACTGCTTAACTGTCTCACAGGATAATGAACAGCAAGTAACGGCTCTCCACTTTTCACCTCCATTTCCCTTCCCTTCATCTGCCTCTTCCTTTCTTTACATAACAATCCAAATCTTGCCTGACATCCATTTTAGGCCCTTAGCCCAGTACAAAATGTCACTGCTACCATGAGTCCCCTGGCTCATATTTGGATTCCTCCAGCCCATTTTAGTGTCTTTCCCCATTGCTCTCCCAACTGCATCACATAGAGTCGGCACAGCTTCAGCTCTGGGTCTGTCGTATATTCACAACATATTCTCAGCCTGTTTTTCAAACCTTTGTGCTCATCTCTTCTGTCATCCTTTCACCACTTTAAGTTCATGTCTGTACCCTCTACAGGCATTTTTGCCTACTGCTAACTCTTGTAATCTTTCTTTTGCACATTTACACCTGGAAGACACCTCTGGACTACTCCACAAAGCCTCTACTCTGCCTCCTCCTTAAAATCTTCCCTCAAACCCACAGTTCCTGTACTGCACACAATGCCTGCTACACCAGAGGCCACTACAGTATTACTGGCCTCACATGACAGTGGTAAAACTTTAAAACTGCTGGCAACAAACCCAGATTGCTCATGCTTCCTTGCACACACTGCTCCTGATCACAATTCTCTTCATAGCGTATCATGTCCTTCTTAAAAAGCACATATAGGCTGCTGAGTTTTTCTTGTATTTTCGCACTGCCCTGCCTGAGATAACTGAGAAAACTGTAAATAATCGATGTATTTCCAGAAAGTTAAAAATCCAATGCACAATGATCCCTAGGGATGGAAGGTTCCACCTGTAGAGATGAGTCCCAAATTCCAATCTACTCCTTCCCTTTTCACTTGTCTGGAAATGATACTTTTTTCCAAATCTATGAACCAGATCTCTGAAGAGCAATTAAAATGCAGCACAAAAAGTCCTGCCTGGCAATACCAATCCCTCTGCAGGACTCCTTTAGGAAAGAAGTACGACCAGGGTCGTGGGGACATGAAATTCTTATCTGCGACTTATATGATTCCCAGCATGTAAAGATAAAAAATTAGAAACTCCTATGGATGATCTTCTCTCTTACTTCTGTCTTCCTGCGTACAGCAATCAGAAGCAGCTGCTGCTGCCCCTCCATGTCAGGACAAGAATTCCTCCTGCCTTTATTCAGTCAAAGGTGGTGAATATATAAATATTTTGTACACAAGGTAATTCTTGGGTTAGCAGGAAGGGATATTGGTCCAAATTGTTCTCCATTGTAATGGCACTCAATTTTGATAGCTTTAAACACAGATGGTATTTATCTGTTCATTCTACAGGAAAAAATACATCCGATGAGAACATAGCAGGATTTAATATTCTAATATAAATGCCATTTCTTACTGCTGTCAACCATAGCACTTGAATAAATATTATACCTCCTTCCTTCAAGAAATCACAGCAGGGTCATTTCTGGCAATTGAACCAGCTTCCAGGGAGATGCACTCTGCTGGTGGTTTCTGCAAGGAGTTCGGTGCATGACCCCATTTTAAGATCTCTGGAATGGCTGTTTAGCGACTCAGAGGATCAGGTCAATTGGTTTAAACCCGGTCTGGGTCCCAAGGCTGAATTGGAGTGGCACTGACAGGCAGCACTAGCAGCAGTTACTGCTGCCATCTATGGGTAGGATCATTTTGGCTTTATTCCTCAGAGGTCCTTTCTTCGTTTCAAGCCATCTATACCTGTTCGTCTGAGTAAACAAGTACAATGCAAGAAATCACACACTCAGCAGTGATTTGTCCCCTAAAAAGAACACAAAATAACAGAGGAAGGACTTCGTCTATGCTTCCCCGTGAAAAGAATCCAAGAAGATTCTGAGCACTTAAAATTATTATGTAGATTAGGAAAATAATGATATCTTTGTATTTTCTGCCTTCGGTGTTTTGGGTGCTGCCTTCACTTAAAAACCACAGGAGCACACTCATCCCTGAAATTACTCAAAATGCATCTTACAATTTGCATATTCATTCGAAAGCTGTTATAGCCCCTTTTCCTCCATTCAGTGTAGGAAAGCATTCATGCCCTGGTGACTCTCATTCTTTTCCATCCTGGGAGGTTTTTAGCTTTTTCCATTTAGAATTAAGAATAGTTTGGGACATTCATCACTCCTGACAGCTGTTAATCTCCCTGAACTCTATACAATTACTGTGTTAAAATATTTTAAGTAAGTAACAGTACTAGTCAATGCTATTTTGGATTGCACTTGGGGTACTTTTAGCTCATTAGTCTGACAGTGGCTAGTCCCAGATGCTGCGGTGTAAAGTGAAGAACCTCAATAGCAGAGAATTAATGCAAGGGCACAGAAACTAGTCCCTTGCTATTACTTGGAATTGCATTGTAAAATCCTTTTCACAAGCAAACCCCACTCATCTAAAAACTGATTTCAGATTTTGATCCCTCCTGATTCCTGCAGAGAAGCTTTTCACAAGCTTTACTGTCAAGCAAAAACCTTTTCATTTCCAATCTACATTTATTTGCAGCCACTTTACACCAAATGTTCTTTTACCAGTAACGTTCTTTCACATAAACAGTAGTTTTTTCTTTTCTTTTTTTCCCTATTTTTGCTCTTCTATTTTGCTTACAGATGGAAACAAGAACCCCTCTCAAGCTTTGTTTTGCTTAGTTAAGCAAGCCAGTCTCTTTTTAATCACCTGTGATTGAAAGGATGCTTCGCTCCCCTTAATTATCCTGTTTACACAAGGGAATCCAGTTTCAACTGGATTCATCTTCACTGTACTGAAGTGACCAGAACTGTATTTCATACTTGAAATTCCATTATATTCAAGGGTCAATGAAACTTTCAATGTGAACCACTGAAAATATCCTACTTGATACACCTTGGGGTTACATTTGCTTTCCTTGCAGCAACAGCACATTGGTGGGTCAACTAATATGTCCCAGAGCTCACTTTATCCTCCTTCAGTTTTCACCTAAAAGTACAAAAGATGTTGTAATTAGTCCTTATTTTGCACTTTGCATTACTTTGCCATTTCTGCTACCCTAGTTTCTAAGGTCATTCACCACTTGTTCTTTCTCTGGAGATCTCACTTTTACAGCCAAGGGGGTTGTCACTCCATAGATCAGTGAATGCTGTGTGCCTGCAGGGATGAAGTTTTCAGGACACGAAGCATTTGCTTCATTTATAGTCTTTAAGCAGGGTCTATTGGCTTTCAAGGGGTAATGGGTAGATTAAAGCCAAGCATTAAGCAACTTAGAATCACGAAATAGCAGAAAGCTTTTTGTCCTGTCCTCCCTTGGCTTGCAACTGCACCGTTTATGCCTTTTCATGCGGAAATTGGTCCCCAGTGCCCAGTTAGTGAAACACACAACTCTGAAGCTACTGTAGCCTACTGAAGGTGCCTCCAGAACTCAGTGAATCTACCTGCTGCTTAGTATACAACAATCTTCGACATGGAGAAAATGGTCAAAAACAGCATGTGGAAGACCATAGAATCATAGAATGGCTTGGGTTGGAAGGGACCTTAAAGACCATCCAGTTCCAGCCCCCCTGCCTTGGGCAGGAGCATCTTCCATTAGACCAGGTTGCTCAAAGCTCCATCCAACCTGGCCTTGAGCACTTCCAGGGATGGGGCAACCACAGCCTCTCTGGGCAACCTGTGCCAGTGTTTCACCACCCTCACAGTAAAGTATTTCTTACTAATATCTAATCTAAACCAACTCTCTTTCAACTTTAAAGCCATTCCCCCCTTTCCTGCCACTACAAGCCCTCATAATTAGTTTCCCTAGCTTTCATGTAGCCCCTCTTCAGGTACTAGAAGGTGCTACGAGCTCTCCCTGGAGCCCTCTCTTCTTCAGGGTGAAAAATCCCAATTCTTTCAACTTTTCCTCCTGTAGAAAAGGTGCTCCAGCCCTCTGATCATGTTAATGACCCTACTCTGGACTCACTCCAGCAGGTCCGTGCCCTTCATCCACTGGGGCCCCCTGAGCTGGACATACTACTCCAGGTGGGGTCCCTCAAGAGCTGAGTAGAGGAAGAGAATCTCTTCCCTCAACCTGATAACATGACCTTGGAAAGGGAAAAGAAATGAAAATGTTGATCTCTGACACAAAGTCATCTGCTCTAGGAGATCTCTGTAGCTCATGGTAGTGACTTTGCTTTCATTACAGGAGATGAAAAGGGGCACTGTGTGATAGCCAGCATGTGTGGGTGCATTTGACCCTGAATGGGCTGGCTCCAGTTGCAGTCAGAGCCTCTGTACAGCACTTCTTGCACACATTATCTGGCATCATGTCCAGGCACAAAAAACAATTGCAAAATGCAAACTGGCACATGATATAAAAGATACTTCAGCAGTCACGGTTTTGCCTTTCAATTGCCATAACAAGCACAGGGCTTTGAAAGGGATCACTGAAGAAAGTATCAAAGAAAATACACTGCACCAGTTTCTGAATCATCCATAGAATGAAAAGACAACTGCCTGCAGACTCACAAATGTCAGCAATTGGTGCCGTGCTACTGGCAGGCAGTGTGCATGGAGCAGCCAAGCAGATGCAGCGAACTTATTGGGCATATTTCTGCTTTTACTTACAAGGAAAACAAACACGGCTCTGCGAGTCAGCCTGCTGATGTCCCTGACCATCAACAGTGCAAGTGGTTTGAGAGACGGCTGTTCACGAAGTCTGCAAGTGTAACAGTATCTCTCTGATACCCTGAAGTAATATTTACAGTTTATTTTGTAAAACCGCCAATGGCTTCTACTGTTCTGCTTTATCACCACAGCAGCTGGAGGGAGGTGCTGCTAAAGACCTGCTGGCCTGGTGTACATGGCAGAGTCAGCTGCAGTGACAATGCTGTGCTGCTGTGACACTGCCATGTGCCACGGTGGGTCACCTACCTTTCTGTTTATATAGACACACCTGAACGATGCCACTTTCACACTGATTTTCTGTAATAATCGATTCCAGTAGGAAGAAGAAAACGTGCAAACTTTTTTTCTGTGAAACTGTATCTAACAGAAAAAATATCAACTTGCTCTGAAGTGCTGCCTGGAGAAAATGTTAGTGGGATGAACTAACTTCTCCTGTTCATTTCCTACAAATGTTAAGTAATGTGTCTTAACAACAGCATATAAGGAAAAAACCTTGTTTTCCTGTGTTTCCCAGAAACATGTATTTTTGGCAAGAACCAAACACACAGCACACTTGACTCACTTTAGTGCTTCGAGTGTTCAGCGGTTAATGCTCCAAACCCACAAGTTGCCCAATCCCGCGCATTACTTGGTTAATAACTTCAAGCCCCGAAATCTCAGTCCCACTGCAGAGCGACGAGTTTTGTCTGAAACTGTTTGTTTGGTTTAGTGATTTAGGGGTTACAGTGGCAGTGCTGCACTGACTGCAGGACCAGATGATCTCAAAGGTCTCCTCCAGCCTTGACGACCCTATGACCCCACGATTCTACGATCCCATGACGGGGGAGCGTCCGCTCCCACTGGATCGAGCCCGCACCGC
>VZRX01016581.1:182926-211165 GCA_013398075.1 Notiomystis cincta | reverse complement strand
GGCGGCGGGGGCAGCCGGCGGCACCGCGGCGAGCGGGGTGAGCCTCGGAGAGTTCGGGCACCGGGATGGGGAAGGGTCCGGAGCGCAGGTCCCACGCAGAGCAGCTGAGGGAGCTGGGAGTGTTTAGCCTGGAGAAAAGGAGGCTCAGGGGGCACCTTATCGCTCTCTGCAGCTGCTCGAAACGAGGCTGTAGCAAAGTGCAGGTCGGGCTCTTCTCCCAGGCAGCCAGCGACAGGATAAGAAGACATAGCCTCGGGCTGTGCCAGGGGAGGTTTGGGTTGGACATGAGGAAGAATTTCTTGGCAGAAAAGGTGACTGAACTTTGGAATGGGCTGCCCAGGGAGGTGGTGGAGTCACCGTCGCTGTGTTTAAGGACTTGGCGCTCAGTGCCAGGGTCTGGGTCTGGTTGACAAGGTGGCGTTCGGTCATAGGTTGGACTCCGTGATCGCAAAGGTTTTTCCCTGCCTAATTGATTCGCAGATTCTGCCTCTTGGCGATTCACCTCATGCCCCACCTCACGTTCATTCTGTCAGGTTGTTTATACACTACATATCCCAGTGGAAACAACGCACTGTCTTAGATTGGCATTCAGTATTGAAACTATTTTCTGTAAAAAAAGGTAAATGGCAACTTGTGATTACTTTTTTCCTAAATGCCAAGTGAGGAAGGTTCACTTCTTTAACAAAGATGGGACAGAGTGTGTGGATATAGCTCTCCAGCTTTGAAGTGCTCAAAGGTCCCACCTGTTGAAGTGATTCTGGTAAAGGAACAGGTGCAGGACCCTGTTATTTGGTGGGATTTTTCCCAGAACATTATATTCTTGAAGAGCATCTCATAAGTCATAGTGTCCTGTTTTCCTGATGTTGTACATAGAACTTATCAATCAGATGCCCTTTCACTTCCAAGCAAGCTGTGGTAATCTCAATACAAAGTATTTTGTCATATGTGAAAAACGTTCCAGGTGGTAAGGAAGAACCTCCTGGAAAGCAAACATGTTGGTAAAATATTCTTTCTTAAGAAATAACTTTGGTTTTGTTTCTCTCTTTTTTTTTTTTCCCCCAGATGTAAGCATCTCTGTGTCATCTTTACAAAGCAAAGAGAAAATTTCCTTACTGGGAAATAGGAAGCTTTATTTTGACACTCATGCGCTGGTATGCCTCTTGGAAGAAAATGGTAATTTGTTTGAAACACGTAGCTATTTTTAATGTCTTTTATAAGTGTTTTTTTAGTTTACAAAGTTTGTTACTTTTCCTTGACTTGCAGTATTACCCCTTGATTTTTATGGATTTTTGGGGGAGCTTATTTATATAGTAGGAAAGGACATAGATGGTTTTCTTCAACTTCAGAAATGAAACTGAGCTTATATAACTTTATTTGGAATAATTTTTACCCTATTGGTAGTTAAAAATGCTAAGAAAAAAAAGAAATTTTAAGAACTGGTAACAAAAAAACCCAGAGTTTTCAAGGTAGTGGTTTAAAATGTATTAATCAGATTCCTTCATATTTAGTATATTGCACCTTGATTATGTACCAGTGTGTTACAGCTGGGTGGAATAAGGACTACTTTGTGAAGTGCAGCTTTTAGGATAGAGTAGTAAAATAGTATTATGCTAAAATATAGGTAAGGGAATAGATTTTTAAGGATTCAGTCTGAGGTGGGAGAGGTACCCTAAGGTGAAGCTCAGTGCAGCTGAAGTGACTTGTAACAGCTCTCTCTTCCGAAAATGAAGAGGTCCTAGTCCCCTTCCCCTGCCAGGTGTTTCTTCTTTTTCCCCGTGCCAGGAACTTCTCAGGAAACTCTCCGACTCTTTTGCTTGATGCTATTCTGAGACACGAGTTTAATGAGCTGCTGCATCAGTTGAGTGAGCACAGGTCAGAGTGTCAGGAGGAGGGATAAGGGGAGAGGGAACCTTTTGGTGGCAGTAAACTTTTATATCAGCTCAGCTACTGAAAGTGACGTGCTCTCTGCTGTGCTTGCTGATGCTGAACTGCTGATTAGTTTGAAATAATCACACTTTTGCAAGTGTTTCTTTTCATAATGATTAGCTCATGTTCGTGACATTTTTACTCCTACATTTTGAGGGTGGAAAAGATGAAGGTATTTTTAGGCACAGTGTTTTCCACAATATATTCAGTTGAAAAAGTTTCTAATGGGCACTCAGAAGCTGGTAGACCTAAAATCAGGGCAGCTGGCTTTCTTTTTAGTTAGTTGAGTTTTATACATCTTCAGTGGCACTGAAGTTTTATAGTATAATGAAGTAAGTAATCTGCTTTTCAGGGTCAGAATTCTTTCTTGCTCATGGAAGTAACCACATGTGAGAGGTGACATTCCACAATAACTCTAGAAAACTCCCTGTTTATCCTGCTGATAATATAATAGTGCTGTACTATGGAAGCAGTCATCCTATGTCACAGATGTAGTTTTGGGCTGGGGAAACTTGCAAGTACTGACTGTGTTCTTTTGTTAGTACTGGATCAAGAGGTCTGTGTTTTATTATCTTTCATAACTGACATTTGTTGTAATTTGGTGCTGAGTATCAGCAAGGGCATTTCTGTAAACTGTCCAGATTTGGATCTCTCTCTGAATTTCTCATTTTGTTTTGCTTAGGGTTCACTACTCAGCAGTCGGAGGTCATTGTATCTGCATTAGTGAAAATCATGAACACCAACCTGGATATGATTTACAAGGACATGGTCACCAAAGTACAGCAGGTTAGATCAGAGGCAGTGGTGGGGTTAAAGTAAATTAAAGCTTTGTATGCCTGCTCATGAAATATGTGTTGCTATTTGTTACTGCTAGACACTGCATTTTAAAAGTTTGAAGGTGAAGAACTAACATTCCTCTGTATCTATTGACTGGTTCATTTTGTCTTGATTTTATCAGATAGTTACCAAACTGTTGTGATGAGCCTTGAGATTTTAGTACTGTGAATTGGTATGCAAACAACAAGTAGTTTTTCAGTTTCAACCTTACAGTAACATGACACAAGAGTTACTGAGAAGACTTAGAGAGGCATAAGAGGTATCCAGTGCATGGATTTGAACTTCTACATGTATTCTTTTGTAGACTTGTAACAAGAAGTACAGATCCCTTCAGTTATATACCATGCTGTTATGTAGTGCTTTTTTATTTATCTCTATGCCTCACAGTGACATTTATGTTGTATTAGAATCAAGCTAGAGTAAACCTCTGGGGCTGCTCTCTGAGGTGTGTATTAGAATCAAGCTGGAGTAAACCTCTGGGGCTGCTCTCTGAGGTGTGGGGTTCACAGCCCCAGGTCACCTTCTGAGCACAGGCTGTAACTTGTTTCATAGTAACCAGGCTGCTGTCTTGAGACATGAGAAGACAGCAGCTGTTGTCTCTGTAGTGTAACAGTCTTGGCAGAAGGGTATCTCATTAAAAGTGGGATACTGCAAAAGTGGATTTTGTGCCACTTTCCATATAGGGAGGTTTCAGGCTTTTAGATTGTAGGGAAACCAGATGTGGGAGTCCTTCCTCCTCTTGTGCTGAATTTGTTCCACAGTCACTCAGGGAATGCCATATTAAAGGGTCGTTTTCTCCCATGGTTAGTTGTATTTTACAACAAGCAGTCTCAGCCTCCTTCTGTGCCTAGCTTATTTGAATGAAAGTTGTTTTATGTTTTGTGTTTAATTTAATGTTCCTTCTGATGGTAGATACTTTCTGAGGCTGTTAGATTTGACCCTCAAGTGACTTTCTGCCATTAAGGTGCAATGTGTAGGTTTGTATGGCAGCTCAGGAAGTGTGTGCCATCAACACTGGGCCACATGATAAATTTGGACTTACAGTCTTTCATTGCACAAGGGCTTCTGCAGAAAGAGAACAAAGAATTGGAAGAAAGATTTGGAAGGTTGTGGATAAGCTATTATCAAAGCATTACCTTGGTTAGGTAAAACCTTAGGGAAAAACAGATTTACATGTGTGTGTATGTATAGGCATGAAGAAGAGAAAGAATATGGAAGATTCTGGTCTCTGTTTGCTGAGTCCACTGAGGAGAAGAGAGAACAAGAGCTATCTGGAGACACTGAGGAGTAAGAAAAGAGGTGTCCATGCAGTACTCTTTCTGTAGACTTTTTTTGTAATGTGTCCGGAACACTGACCCATTTTTTTCAGTCTTGTTGTCAGTCTTTAGATGCTACTTAGAAATAAAATGCTGCAAGATAGAATAGCATTTTGTGAAAAAACTAAAGTTAGAGTGCTGTGTCAGATTTATAGGGGTCTTAGTCCAGAACAAAACCAAGGGACTACCTTAAGGAAGATCTTCAGTGGAGAAGGCAGTTCCTATTTGCATGTGTGGGTAGTGTAGGATCTAGAACAATGTCTACAGACTTTTCCATGCTTGAAAGTTGCAGAGAATTCTTGTTTGTCTTCTGTCAGTTCAGTGTAATGGACTGAGAAGAGCAATTCAAAGCATCAGTGCGTGATTCTGAGTAGTGAGGCTGAGTGACATCCTTGCAGGGAGAGGCAAAAAAGGAGGTAATTACAGAAGAGTATGGCTGCGCTGAGGAATTTTGGTCTGAAGGCCAGCTTTCCTCATTTGGCTCAGAGACAGCTCTCCCTAATGCCTTTGCTAGCTTAAGAATTTGCTGACTTGGAAGCAAATGTTTCCTAGGCTAATAATTGAATTATTCTGATCTATGTTAGCACTGCCAATTTTGTCAGACTTTACCAATATTTGAACCCAACTTGCTTGTTTTGTCACTGTCACTCTATCTTGCTTTCTGAAACTTTGATAATCAACCTGAAATTGCTGAAGAAAAAATTTCAGGGTACCAAAATAGTCTTTTGTACTTGTAGGCACAGATGAAAAAAAGAATTATAGTTGTGATATGTTCTGAGGTTCTTCTTCCTTCTTTTAAAGGAAATTGCACTTCAGCAAGTAATGTCCCATATTGGTGGTGTGAAAAAGGACATGATTATTTTGGAAAAAAGTGAATTTTCAGCACTTCGTTCAGAAAACGAGGTAAAAATCACTGTCTTGGAAAGTGCTGCTCTAGAACTTGCTTTTTTTTATATAACAATGTAGAAAAGCATCTTGTACCCAAGGAGATGACTGGAGGAGGGCTGGGATGATTTGGCACCTTCATTAATGACTTTGTTGATGGAGCAGAGCAGAGGGCACCTTGGCACCTTCAGCAAATCTGCAGATGATCCAGAGCTGGGAGCAGCAGCTGATACACCAGGCAGTTGTGCTGCTATTCATGGGGACATCAGCAAGCTGGGAAAATGGGATGACAGGAACCACATGAAGTTGAAGAGATGGAAATGCCCAGTCCTGCCCCCGGGGAATACCCTCAGGCACCAGGACAGGCTGGGGTGACCAAATGGAAAGCAGCTTGGCAGGGAAGGCCTGGTGGACACCAGGCTGAGCACGAGCCAGTGATGAGCCCTTGTGGCAAAAGCAGCCAGCGGCCTCCTGGGCTGTGTTAGGAGGGCTGCCAGTGGGACACTGCAGATTTCTGCCTTGTGCTGGTGTTTGGCAAGTCACAGTACTGAGTAAACATGCATGTGTATTCATCTCTAAGCATACTGAGGACATAGAATAGTGCTTGGTTTGCCTGCCTTTTCCTATTACGGATTATGGTCACTTTTACTGATCATGCAAATATAGTAGATTTCTAGATTATGTGGTTTTATATACAGTAATAAAGTCTAAAATTTTTTTCATCCTCTCACAGAAAATAAAACTTGAACTCCAACAGATAAAGAAGCAAGTCATGGTAAGATACCATACCAATATAATTAAAAATTAACACCCGTCTAATTAGCTGGAGAAAAATTACTTTCAGGATTTTATTTTCTAAGCTGTGCTTAATTGTTACGATACATGTGATACTGAAATTGCTGTTCACAGTACACTGTGGGCTGCAGCAAAGGCCTTTCCATGCATGCCTCATTTATGGGGACAGGAAACTGTGACTAGTACAAGGGGTGAACCAAAATAAAACTGAAAATATTTTTATATCCTTCAGAAAGTATCTGCCATGTTACAGTTAAAGCTGAGTGGAGTTCTGCATTTAGGACTGCCTGTACATTAAAGATGCAGCATACATTTAAAATTACAGTACTTACTGATTGTGGGGATTTGATTGTTTGGGGGGTTTTTTTGTTTCTTTTTTCTCTGAAGACTTACCTGTCCAGGTAACCTGTCCTGTTACCTGTCCAGAATTTAAAACAGTCATTAAATGGCTTTTTAAGGCCACCAAGTTTGGGACCATTGTGTTTAGTCCCATTTGTTTGTGAGCAAATGACCATGGCAAGAAAACAGGCTCTGTGTAGAAAGCTTACTCTGTTTTAAAATACATTTGGCACCTAATTTTTGAATTGTAACTAATTTTATGGTTTTAATTGCATGTGAATTAGTTAGTGTAATTCACTGCTAGAGCATCAAGGATCTGAGTGATCTTTTCTTAAAAGCTAGATGTGTTTATATTTTACTTTTAACTGTAAGTTTAATTCTCACAAAGGCACGTTGTTCTATGCTTGCTCATACAAAAAGACAAAATGTAACACTTCAAGAAAAATATTTTTATTTTTTGATTTATTAAATCGTAATGTATTCTGTTGCAATTAAAACTAATGATAAACCAATTAAAGTTCAAAATTCAAACAAAGAAATTGAGTCTAATTATTGTTAATGCTAACCCAATGAGTTGGCATTGACCTACTTGATAAATGCCTACTTGGTTCTAGCAGTAGAATCTCCCAGAACATCAGCCCTCTTTTGCTTCTCCCACATATTCATCTGATCAGCAGATTGCTGCATGACAAACTTGTCAGCTGGCTGGAATTCCTGCCAGGTTGCATGAAAATGACAGCTGTCACCGGGAGAAGCAGGATTCACAGACATTGATAACGTAAAATGAAAGTGTAGAACTTTAAGGTAGTTAAAAGTTAGGTGTTTAAAAATGTAGTAAACCTTTCCTGACTTTTAAAATGTCTGTAGCTTTTTCAGAAAACCCTAGATGTAGTCTTTAGAAACAGATTTTCTTTTACATTGGAAGGTGAGAAACTGCTTTAAAAATTATTTTGAGCACAAGATTGCTTCATGGAAGAAATCCAACTTACAGGTGTAGCCAGGCATGGGTTTCTAGATATCAGAGAGAGTTACAGGATATATGAAACATTCTCTGCATTTATAGAAGGATGTGCTCTCAGTTAAGTGCTGTTCTCAGGGTTAAAAGTGATTTTTAGTTTTTGATTTTGAGATCCAATTCATGCTATAGAACATCATTATTTTCCAGGTAAAGAATAGAAACAATACTTCTGAAAATTATATACATGAAATGGAGAGAAGCTCATATTCATGAGATATATAAATAAAGATACAATATATCTGTCTAATTCTTTCTGCTTATGATTAAACAGAAAATCTTGCTTGCTGCTTTATCAATTTTTCCCATTAGGATGAAATTACCAAAGTTCGTGCAGATAACAAGTTAAACCTAAACCTGGAGAAGAGCAGAGTGAAAGAACTGGTAAGTTTTGGTTACTTTCTTCTAGAAGCATTTTAGCACTGAGTAATCGCCAAATCTGGGTAAGAGCATCTTACCCAAAGAGCATTTTGGTTCTAACCTATAGTGTCACTCAGCTTCAAGATGGTATTAATCCAAGTTACTCATCCTTATGCTGGTATATGCAAGGTGCCTTGTTTGAGTCTGTATGTCTTACCTGTTTTGATCTTGGTTTAATATCAGGATTAACACATTACATATTACATATGATTAACATATAAATATATTAGATATTTAGTTTAATATGCTGACTAGCTGTCTAGAGGCTTATCTATTTTATTAGTATATCTCTCTCTATTTTCACACTTAATTTTAAGTTTGCACATTTTGTTGAATCATCATTGAGGATGTTCCATTTCACTGGTTTGTCTGGAAATACCTATTGTGGAACTAGTTGTAAATGATTTTTTTTTAAATTGTAAGTTGTCCTGATTCATATTGGTTTTGAGCTTTGAAATACCTGGTAGATCTGAATTGATGTAATCTTAAATCAGGGTAATGTAGATGTAAAATTAGAAGATTAACATGTTTTTGCATTATGCATAGTACTCTAAATACAGTTCTGTTCTCATAGATAATTTTTTCCGTGGCTTTTAGGATCTCAGTGAAATGGCATCTTCTAAGTTGAAGGATCTTGCAATGACTTTTTCTAAATCATTATTATTTCTTAGTCCTTTTTCCCAGGTGTGTCAAAGACATAATACTTGCCTTCAATCCAGGCAATAAGAACTGTTCAAGGAGATACCATTTTTCTTCTGTATGTGCCCCTAGAAGTTTCTCCACAGTGAATAGTTTAGGTAACAGCTGTATTTGTGACTTAAGATAATGACTAACATTCTGTTAGTCCATGGTAGATGCTTGAATAAAGTACAATTTGAGCAGGTAGACTTCTTGTTCAAAGGTTGATACTTCATGCAAATGTTTTTAAAAAGCATCATATGAACTGTAGTCATTGTGTTTATCATAAGCTTTGCAATACTTTGGGCTTACAAAACCTATATGAAACCACTGCACCAGTGATAAATTAGGCAGCAAT
Source organism: Notiomystis cincta (assembly GCA_013398075.1). Classification (NCBI taxonomy): domain Eukaryota; kingdom Metazoa; phylum Chordata; class Aves; order Passeriformes; family Notiomystidae; genus Notiomystis; species Notiomystis cincta. The sequence goes on along the minus strand of VZRX01016581.1, from coordinate 202,596 downwards.
GTTTTCTTATATATTCATGTAGGATCCTGGAATCTGGACTTTGGTCTTTTGTGCAGAACACAACTTTATTTTGCCTTCCAGGAAAGGCAAACTGCGCATGTCAACTTTCTCTTGAAAAAGTTGACCAACTTTTAGTCTGTTGTGCAACTATAATTTCACAGTTTCTATGGAAACCGCTTTTCTTTTTTTTTCCTTCCCCCACTCCACCATTTAATTGCCAGCTCTGCAAAAGAGGAAAAAGGCAGCTGAACAGGGAGCAGGTTGTAGCTGAGCACAGCACGTATGCTGAAGTGGGGGAAAGATGTAATCCAGTATTTTCTACAGTAGGCACAGCATCACTGTGATATTTACGTCAGTTGTAATGTGACTGAGGACTGAATACCCAGCTTTCTGGGAATAAAGCACTGGATAATTGAAGGCTACTGTGCATTCTTACTAAGTTACTTTTTAGAAGACAAATGTCCGAAGTTTTAATTGTTTTAACTTGAAGCAATAAGTAAAATGTTCTTATCCTTCAGTTTTACATGGAATAAGCACTGAAAGAGAATTTCTTAATTTGTCTACACTGATGTTGGCAGTCTTTAATGTTTCAAATTCTAAATGCATTATCTTTTTTTTTTATATACTTTATTATTTTATAGTCTCCTCTACTTTATTTCTCAGAGAATCCTTCATTGCTTAGTGTACATCTCTTTACATTGTGATTTTTATCTTCAGCGTACAGATGTGATTTAAAAACTTGAAGTACAGTACAAAAATTTTTATATATTTATGCATTTGTGCATCACAGTGCCTCTAAGCTTGCTGTTAAAAAACTTAAGATGTATCTGACAAAATTGAATTTTTTCTGCACTGTGAAAAACGTGGACTTAAGGGGAAGTCTCCCTGTTGAATTTCAGAGGGGGAGGTTTAGCCTTGTCCTTCCTTTTTTTTTTTTTTATGCACTGTTATGTTTATGTTGTTGTTACAGACGTGGTGATGGTTTGCAGTAAAAGGCCAATTTCACTGTCTTAAACCTAAAATTAAAATCCTTGGATCTGACCAAGAGAGTTCTAGACACAAAACAAAACTTTAAGAAACATCCAGAAAGAAGCTTGTAGAATATAAATCATTCAGAAGATGTGTAAATGACTAACTGCACGTATTTAAAGTAAAATAGATGAACTATTTCAATCCATAAAATTATTCTAATTCTCATGGTTCTTTTGATAGTGATCAGTTCCTCAATGTGAGGTCCAATTCTTGCATTTCTACCAAAACATAATTTTGATTGGATTATTTTATAAATATTCTACCATCTTGACACTTTCAAAAATAGAGATTTATATAAATTGTCTGAATTTCTTTTTTTATCCCTGTCTTCATTTTGCAGAATCTAGTGACTCCTTCATTAATTGTAGACATGCTGTTATTTTTCTGTATGTAATTTTCTACATTTGTAGCAGCCTGCTGTCTTTTAACTTCAACTTTAAATCAGTCAAAAGTCCAAACAGAGCTCTAGATCTTTAACGAGTGTTTTTCAGTGCTGAGGCATTTATGTAAATTAATCTGATTTTAATGTTAAAATTAAATAAGCTTCCAGAATGAAGGAAAAATAAGGTGACTTTCCACATGGGAATGTCAATAGATAAGGTTATTGCTGTCTAACTCAGGATTCTGAGATGGGTGCCTGATGACCTTAGTACTCTTCACTGGAGACTGGTGCTTTATCAGTTGTCTATGAATAATTTAATTGCTCCAGTAGTGGGCCAGGAACCATTATAGGTGTCAAAGTAAGTCAAGCCTGTTCACGAGTCAGAAAGGTCCCCTGCTTTAAAGGTATGCTTCCTTATTTTGTATTTAACTTTTCCTTGAACACAAGTAGCTGTAACTTAAAAATAAGCCACAACTTCTGATGATCATCCATAAACAAAAGGCTTCATTTGTGATACGAATGTTCTGCTTTTTACAAATATACAGTGAAATGACAGAGGCCAAAACAATTCAGATTGCGAGTGCATACAGTGCTGGCTAAACCTTTCATTGATAGCTGAGTTTGATGTGCTTTAAAAGTGTTCTCCCCTTCCTGAAAGCAGCAGATGGTTCAGTCTCGGTTGTGCTTGGATGCTCAATGGATTAGTCAACTGTTCCAGAGTTACTGTTTAGAGTCATAGGTCCTTGCTTTTCAGAAATGCAAATCTGCCAGCCTTTCTTCCAGCTGCTTACTAATATATACAGTTTTTGTGGAAGATGAGTGTCTGAAGAACTTGTTGCACTTCAGATTTTTGCAGTGTTCTTTTCGAAAGGACAGCAGGTACCCCACAATGCTGTTTCCCAAGTGCAGTCAGACAATAATCTTGTCCAGATTATGTGTTCTATGTAAATTTGGAAACAAAGGAACGTGCTTTTAAGTGGGAAAAAAAGTTTAAGGACAGGATCATGTTTAACTTTTTTTTTCCCTTCTAGTATTCACTTAATGAAAGAAAACTACTTGAAATGAGGACAGAAATAGTGGAATTGGTAAGAACTTAGTAGCTGGTTATTACACAGCAAATCTTTTTCTACTTGTGTTATAGACCTGGCATCCTTTTTGGACTTGGTGATGTCCTTAAGCACTTTAACTTAAGTGTCTGCAGATTAAAAAGGCTTTCATATATATTATTAGACCCTCTGCATGTATATATGAGCTGTTCAGTACTCACTTTGTTTTGAAACCTCATGCATGCAGCATTTTCTGTAGATGAAATTCCACCCATAATGAAAAATTAATTCTTTCCCCCATGTTGAGAGAGAAACTCATTGCTAGCCTGATTTGCCTTCGATTTAGAGGAGGTTTTTACCAAGCACTACTACTTCTCTTTGTTTCCTTTCTGTAGTTTAGGGAATTATCCCTAGGAAGTCGTCTCGCAGTAAATCATTAACTGATTCACAGTGTTTCAGTAGTGCTGATTTGAAACTATTAGCAACTCAGCAGTTCTTGTTCTTAGTTTACAAGTTGGATTTTTCAGTCTCTTCTGAGTAATAATTCTATCCCATATTTTTTTAGCAGAAGTCTTGTCTTCTGTCATAATCAAATTCTGAATTTGTAACTGGTTTTGTGGTAAAAGTCATTGCAAGACAAAGACATGCTTTTCCACAACAGAAGACCAATTCTCAGTTTTTCCAAAGATCCATAAATCTCTGTGCTCCAGTACGATTTTGTCACGAGAAGCTCTTAGGCTTCTCAATAGCTCTTACAATTGAGCAGTGACTTTAGTCAGTGGGCTGAATGACAGATTGAAGTTAATGTTTATGCTGTTAGATTGAGATAAGAAGGCATCCAGTTCTGCCAGTTTCTAGATTACTTGTTAAGGAGCATGTAATCACATAAATTTACTAAATTCACCAAATTATTCAATTCCTTGGATATAATCAGCTAAGAAGGAACTTGTTCTCTTTGAATAAGGTCTATATTAGCTCAGTTGCTTAGAGCATGATGCTAATAACACCAAGGTTGTGAACTCCATCCCTGTAAAGGCCACTTCAGAGTTGGACTTATGATCCTTGTGGGATTCCTTCCAACTCAGAATATTTTGTAACTTCTGTAAGAATGCAAATTAACGTGCATTTAAGGAGGAAGCGAAGATACAACTTGAAGGGATGGGTTGAATTTCTAAATAAATTAGGAAGTGTTCCAATTGCATCATTTTGTTGCTTTGCTTTTTAGCATGCTCAACAAGACCGAGCCCTGACCCAAACAGACAGAAAAATAGACACAGAAGTTGCAGATCTGAAAACAATGCTCGAGTCGCACAAACTTGATAATATTAAGTACTTAGCAGGTAAGGAATCTGATGGTTGTCTCTGATGGTGAAACTGCTAAACATTGTTAAATGTTTGGCAAACTCTCAATTGACTGTATTCATAAAGGCCTTAAAAAAAAAAAAAAAAAAACACGAAAAAAAAAAAACCAAAACACACACACAAAAAAAACCCCAAACAAACAAAAAAACCAACCCCACCAAATCAAACTTGAAATAGTCTTAGGCGAGATAAGCAGCCTTGTTTCTGTACTTAACCCAGAAGAAGTTTCCTATGATTCACAACTTTATTTTGCACAGGCTTTTTTCCAGGTTTTTGCCCTTCTTTATACTGTTAGTAACAATATGTGTGAGAAATCTAAAAGACTGCCTGTTAACAAGGACCAGAAAGTTGTTCTGTGCCTGATTTAATTTATGTAAGCAGCCTGCTAGGATTCCTTCATCCATCTAATGAGATCTATGTGCAAAAAGGAACATTTCAGCTTTTCTGATTGTTCAAGGCCACATATTCTTTAAACTTCCATATTTACACAAGTGCTTGGAAAAATACCATATATGTGCATCTACATTATTGCCCTAGGTAACTTTGACATTTTACTACTGAGTGTGCAATACTATTAAATGAGGTTTGCAGTAGAAAATTATTCTTCCAATTTAGATTTTCTGATTATTATTTTTTACAGTGGGTTTTGTCAAAAGTACAATCACATAAGCCTATTCATAGTACTGTATTTCAGACATATCCTTTAGAGAGAACCAATAAAAATGGAAAATGAAATTTTAAAATTAATATTTTAAAATGAGAGGAAATTTTTTTCCCTGCCATTCCTACTCAAAACCAAGTTGAACTCTACATGGAAGAAAAAGTAATTAAGAATCATTTGAATTTTGTTTGAAGTGCTCCTGTTGAAAACAAAGGCAAAAATATTTCATGTGTATGTCTTAAAATAAAAATTTTATTTCATTTAAGTAGAAATTTTAAAAATGGAGAACTGATAAGCCTTGTTAGAAATGGCTTTCATTCATTTGTTTACTAAATACTTGACTGTGATTTATTAATCATGTTATTTATTTCCTCATTTTACATCTGTAACTTGCTGTGTTGATCTTTTTGGAATGGTAAGCAAGTAAGGGTTTCTTTCAGCCTTCTGACAGTTTTCCAACATTTCTTTTTTTTCTCTCTCTTTATTTGTCATTTTTATACTCTTCCTACCTTGAAATGGTTTGTTGTAAATGAAAAGACTTAATTTTTCACATGGGTGTGGGGTGGTCATTGAACTTTTAGTATTGTAGAAAGATGTGTACATAGCTTTCTGAAGAGATGCTTTGAGAGCTATTGATATATTAATTGATACAATTATATTAATATAATGATTCTTTAATGTCAATATTAATGCCATTTTCCTCCCCATCTTTATTTTCTTTCAGGTTCAGTATTTACATGCCTTACTGTAGCACTGGGATTTTATCGTTTATGGATATAACGAAACATGAATTTTAAAGGACTTCTTCGTCTGAATTTCTGAAAAAAAAAGAAGTTTTTAATCTTTGCCAGGATTTTAACCAAATCTTGACTGTTTTATTTATTATTTTATAAAGCAGACTGTGTTGAGAATGTAACCAAAGACGTGCCTAGAAACAAACTGTGCACATACCTTGCATATGTTGAACCTTACCTCTGACTGAAGCACTTCTGCCGTTTCCCTCTGCTCTGAGCTGCAGGGCACCTGCTGCTGCCCAGTGTCCTGTGCAGGCAAGGACTGGCATTCATGCCAATGGAGTGGGCCTGCATGCTGTAGAGAAAACCAATGGAATTACGTTCCATTGCCTGCTCAGACATGCAGGCCAGACTCGGTTGCATGTATTGGACTGAAGGATTTATTATGGTAAAACTGAAGCGATGCATTCTGTGGCTTGGAGGCACTCTTGTATAAGTGGAGTTTGTGCTAACTGAATCATGCTTCTTTCCCTCCCTCCAACACTTGTTCGTGCAGCTACTATGATCAAATATTTGTTTGGCTATTTTTTAACACTGCTATCAGCTTGTTTTCCCGATGGCTGCCCAGTCAGTTGTGTTCATGAACGAGTTCTGTGTGAGGATAGCAGTGTTTGCTGCTAGTTTTGTTTGTAAGGTATTTGTAGAGATTTTTGTGACTAACTTGCCTTTGGTACACAGAAGTATCTGATACTCATTCCATATGCTAATTGCTAACTTTACCACTGTAACTGGAAGTTTGAAATGCAGTTGTTAATTTGTAATTAGGTGGTACAAAGTGTCTCAGGTGCTGCATTCTTGATGAAAGGGAATTGATTCTTCTAGAAAGGAAAGAGATTTAAGTGGTGGTTATGAAGCAGGTTCTTAGGCAAGAGAACTGCAGTACCAACAGTCTTCTGGGGGTTTTGTTTTATTTTTTAAAAAATCATGCTGATTCTTCAAATGTGGAACTCTGATAGTGATTATAATAATTGAAGCAGTAGTGGACACCTGTAAAGATGTTTAATCCAGTTCTGAACAAACCCACATGAATCAGGAAATGCCACTGAAAGCAGTGAAGAAAGATGTCCAGTGTATCTAGGTATCTCTCATTCTTCCACTGATGAAAAGACAGTTTTAGTAGCAGAGCTGCCATCTGTGTTCCTTCAGTTAAGGGCAAGTACCCTTTCCTGCTTGCTCTTAGGAGGGGAGCTCAGTTTATGCACTGGTGATAAATGCTGTTAGAGCACAATAATGGCTTTGCTAAATGAAAGTAAAGCTCTTTGGCTACTTTGTGCCTGTACTGTAATAACCATTTAACATTTTTGTGGTTGGAAGTGCCAAGTTCAATCATGTGCAAGTGCAGAAGAAGAGATGGATGCCTGTAACAATATTATACTGGCCTGAAATAAAGAATTTTGACTATTTCATAGAATATGATGTGTTTTCATTATAAAATATATATTTTATTTTTTTTTTAAATGGTCTCTTTGGTTGAAGGTAAGTCACTGCTCATAGCAAGTCTTTTAAGCTAAGAATTTGCAAAGTCAACAGCCCCTCCAAGACACTGAAGAGAAATAACTTAAGGAAAATTATTATTGTAGACTAACTTAACAGCCCCCCTAAATTAATGCATTTATACTCAAGAACTTCACTTTTTTGTTTAATTTTTTTTTTTATACTAAGGTATAGGATTTGACACCTGCTCAAATGAGACAAGCAATAATTCAGTTTTTGGAATAACTTTGCTATTGGTCTTATCTTCCCAAAACAGATGGTTCTATATATGTTTATGGAATCAGTACATGTTGGCCTGCAGGCTTGTGCATCTGACAAATAGTTGCTAAAATAAGTGTTTAAGACTAATTTTAAACATAGGATCTATCCTGCTAAAAACAGATACTGTGCAAATAAATTTCTATTTAGGGCAGGTAGAAGGAGGAAGTGAAAGATTATAGAGCACCAGCATGTTGGAATTACTAAAGTGTCAGCAAACCATCACTTCTTGGTGAGTGTTTAAGCAAGGAATAAAGTTAATGTGTCATTCAGGAAAAATACACTATAAATAGAACATAATTACCATCTCTTACCCCATAGTCTTCAAGTGTTGTGTGAAAGCTTCTTACTCCCAGTCTGTGTGCATAGACACAAAATCTTCTCTCATTTACTCTGTCTTTTTAACACTGTCTCATCATATATACCATCTGTATTTATTGCCTTTCCAAAAATTTAGAAAATCCCTCCATCTATTTCCAAACACAAATCTGACAAAGAGATTTAAACTCAAGGAGTGGGCATTTTGGTACAGGTAAGAATCTGTTACAGAATCACAGAATGTTTTGGGCTGGAAGGGACTTTAAAGAGCATCTTGTTCAAGCCCCCCGGATATCAACAGGGACACCTTTGGGCTGCTCAAAGCCCAATCCAGCCTGGCCTTGAACACTTCCAGGGGTGGGGCATCCACAGCTTCTCTGTTCCAGTGTACCACCACCCTCACAGTAAAGAACATTTTACTAATACCAAATCTAAATTGGCCCTCTCTGAGTTTAAAGCCATCACCCCTTGTCTTGCCACTACATGCCTTTTTACAAGTCCCTCTGCAGCTTTCATGTAGCCCCTCTTCAGGTACTGGAAGGTGCTCTAAGGTGTCTCCAGAGCCTTCTCTTCCCCAGGCTGAACAGCCCCATCTCTCAGCCTGTCTGCATAGGAGAGGTGCTCCTGCCCTCTGAGCATCTTCCTGGCCTCTGGACTTGCTTGAGCAGGTCTATGTCCATCTTATTTGGGGACCCCAGTGCTGGATGGAGCACTCCAGGTTTGGTCTCACCAGAGCAGAGCAGAGTGACAGAATCACCTCCCTTGCCCTGCTGGCCATGCTGCTTTTGATACAGCCAGGATCCAATTGGCTTTCTGGGCTGCAAATGGCCATCTCTTGAATGTTGAGAGTCAAATGATCACTAAAGTCATAAATAAGAGCTCCTAAGTTGACAATTCTCCAAATTTGGTTCTGTAAGACTGTATCATGCTGTATGTTGTCTCTAATTGGAATTAGGAGCAATTCTAAATGTACAGAGATACTTTTCTGCTTTGATTTTTAATTTGCATGCTCTGACCGAGTGATTTTAATCTCATGTACCTCTTCATTTCCTGCATGGTATAAAAAAAAAATAAAAAAGAATAAAAAAAAATCCAGAAATGTTAGATCTCTCATGCTCTCACTTTAAGTCAATTTGCAAGCTGAAGCTGAGCTCCAGCCCTAATTTGCTTTCAAGAAAAGTCCATTTCTATTGTGAGCATGTAAGGGTCAGTCTATGTAACACTACTTGAGAGTTTTTCCTGTGAACTTCCCCATTCACATAGCAAAGACAGGATGTTCTTTAAGAATTTTTGTCCGGAGAAGGAAATTGAGAATCATTCCGTTTGCTGGAAAACCTAAGTTACACCAAAACTTCCTTTTGTTTTGCAGAACAAATTGAGATCCAGGGTTCTTGAAAAATTGTATATACTTGTGATGTGTTACTGGGAGTAGCCTGAGTGTGTCTATTTTGCTTTCCTTCTTGTTTTCAGTAAAAATCCATAAGGGAGCAGTCTCCCTTTCACTGGTATGTATTAGACAAATTGTTTGCTTCAAGTATTTTATTACTATTAAATCCCATGAAGTCTAGCCCCTTCTCTATTGGAAGTGTTACTTGCATCATTCATTTCCCAGAATGTTGTAGAGTTGTACTTAAAACCACAAGCTGACAAATGGAAACATATTTTTAATGTAGATATGCAATCTGCTTCAATTTTACTAACCACAAATGGTTTGGTTTACTAGAATAACACTTCTCCTGGTTGTGAATGTTCACTTAAATGACCTTTCCAAAAAAATCCTAGCTCCAAGCAGCTATTAACAGTACCTTCATGATATTTTGAGTCATACTGCTTTAGTGGACTTCTCTCTTCTTACTCTTGCCTCCATCTGCAGGCCTTGCACAGGAAAACTGGTGAGGTTTTTCATGTGGTTTGGGATTTTTGGATTTTTTTTTTAATGAGCAAAGTTAGGTAAATTCCTGTAACTAGTTCTCTTGAACTACTGCAAGATGTGAGCAAGACTCAGTTTTGCATTTCCCCATTGAGTTTTCAAGAATCAGGTAAACTACTTTTATTATGATTTCTAAAAAATAATCAAAACTCTGCAAGAAAATTTACTATTTAACCAAACTGCTATTTAAAGTCTCTTTTCAAGGAATAAATACAGAGTAAAATTAATTTTTAATGTTTTAATATATTTGAAAATTATTTATTAGTTTCAAATACTAATATTTTCTTTTAAATTATTTTCCCTTTATTTATATAGATCTTGAATTTAAATGGGTATTTGTTGTTGAGGTTTTTGTTGTTGGGTGTTGGTTGTTTTTTTTTTTTTAATTTTAGAATAAAGATTTCTGTGTAAGCAATACATTTCCTTTAGTCTCTAAATAGGAAGTTCATTTACAGTTAAATATGTGCCTGGAGTTTTGGGGGTCTCTTTAATCAGAAACAAATGCATACACCCCTGCAGAGAGATGGCCTGCTGTGTCTTTGTTAGGAAAGCTTCCTTTGGCTTAAAACTTTTTTTACCCTATTGCCAAACATTTTAAAGCAGTAGGGTTGATTCTTTATTTTACACTTAAGTTCTATGTCAGAGCAGTCACCCCTTGTCCTCACCATGCAGTTTTGTAACTACATAAAGATCACAGAGGAAGATAGCCAGTGTTTGCATAGTGTTCCTTTGAAATCTGCCCAAGCCAAGGAAGAAGATTTTGGTTTTCTTGGGAGAGTGCCCAGCTGGTATCGAAAAGAAAATACTGGAAATGAGTAACAAAATATTGCAGCAAGTATCAACCTTGGGCCACTGTTTATCCCCGTAGTGAGGCATGTCAGTGTGGTGTAACATTTCAAATACCCCACGTCCCATACTCACCCTGTTAAACCCTTAGAAGTTCATTCGGTTCCCCATTGCGTTGTGAAGTTATATCAGCTTGATTCGAGTCATGAGTAATACTACTCATGAATAGTCTGTTCTTGTTGCATGAGTGAAAATGTAGTGAGGGAAAAAAAAGAAGGGTGGTGTGTTGTTTTGATTGTGGTTTGTTTTTTTTCCCGGCGGGGAAGTGGCACATGTTCTGAGAACTTTAAACAGAGCTGTGTGGTACATGAATATAACAGTGGCATATTTATAGCAAGCAACTGAATTTGGTCAGATCAGGCTTGTATACAGGGCTCCAGGGTTTGCATCAGAACCCACAGAGACAGTAATAGATGTCTTGGTGGGGGTCGGGAAGGGAAGCAGGACAGGTTTCTCAGCATGAAGGGAAAACTCGGCATTTATGCTGCTTACACTTTAATCTCCAGCATGCTTTGGTCTTTCTCTGTTCTTAGGAATCTTGGAGTTCTCCTGTGCAGGACTATTGGCAATACATATTACTTCATGAATAGGCAGCTACTAAATGTGTCACTTTTAATTGTGATTTTGTCCAGAATAATGTGTCACTCCAAGTCATTCTCTCTTTACCCAGGATCTGTTTTCTTGTGGCAAAGGTATGCTATGCTTTATACACTTACAGAGTACTCCCAGTGATGCAAGAAATGAGTAAATACAAAGGCCACTTCAGAAGCTCCTTTTAAAGGCTACTTAACACAACCAGATCCAGATAGTGGCAGGAGATTTTTAAAATCTTTTATAACCTGGCTTTCAAAGAAGTCAGTTCTGTTGCCTCATGATTTACATGCAGAGTTCCCTTGTGTTCCTCGACTCCAGCTAAACCAAGGAGCTGACCACCTCTTGTCTGGGCTGCCAACTCCTCACTGAGCATTTGAGACCAAATAAATTGACAAGTGTGAGCCTATTAAAAAAAATTACCTCTGCTGATGCTCAGAAGAGACTGAGCATGCCTAGTGTGGATCTTGCATGTCGATTTTCCATTTTTGTTCAGTGGGTTTTTTGATGCAGTTAGTTACCTTTTCTCATGTGTTACACTGCACCACTACTCAGAAGGACTGAGCTCTGGGAAGCCTTTTAAGAAGGAGCTGAAATTGTATGGAAATCGAGGGGGGGAAAGTGCAAAATACAGCTTATACTTCCCAAAGTTCATAGGAAAATTATCACAGAGATGTCAGTATTTTTATTCCCTCTAAAAAGGAGCTATATTTAAAAATAAAGCAAGTTGATTTATTTCTTTAATCCTTCTAGCTACCTTCCAGTCTCTGCATTGCAGCATGCACCTCTATGTGAATTGTTTCATTTTTAATAATCTGGTTTGGGCATATCCAAGCTACAGCTCTCAAAAAAAGCTGTGCTAAGATACTACTCTCTCTTTTCACTACAGTAAAAATGCACTCAAGACTGCAGCACATTTAACAATGTCTTGTCTGCTGAGCTGCTTAAGCAGTTAACATGTCTTGTTTGCAACAGGGTCCCAGTTTGCCCTGAGGTATCAGACCACGCCTGACAAGTTATAAATTTGGTGATTCATAAGGTGCAGCTAACTGGGGGGTTGGGAATGTCTAAGGAAGCTAATCCTGTTTGATAAACAGTGGTAGTCATCAGCTAACAAAGTAAAAATATGCTCACTGTGAAAGGTAAATGTTTAATAGAAACCTCATCTCCATTTACTTAAAGGCCAGTTTTTGGAAAGGTATTTTCTTTTTCTGCTGTTACCTAAGAGGAAAAAAGAAAAAAAAAACCCATGGCTCTGTACTTGGGCACTCTTAGTTCATTTTCCTTTGCAGTTCCTATGTTCGAATTTTCAATATAATAAATTCTTTTGGATTTTTTTTATAGGCCATTTGTAGTTTTAACATTGTTTTCAAGCTTTCTTGTCCCTGCCAGGTTGTACAGTGATTTGGAGAAGGCAGGGGTTGTTTTTCAGTGTGTTCTTAATGAGGGATTTAATGTATTTCTTAATAAAACAGTGTTCAATGCATTGAAATATGACCAAAGGCTCCCTTGCAAGCTTTTACTTGTTGATTGCAGTTAAAGGCTTATTTATATGGAGGTTTCATATCAGTCTTCTGATTGATGCTTGTTTAAGTTTTCGTACAAATTGTATTTCAAGTAGCACTTCAAATATTTTTGTACATTGTTAGTACATCACCACATGCAGCAAAACCACAAGACCCTGAGGTACTCAAATATCTCTGAATAAAACAAGCCACTGGATCACATATAAACAGATACAAATATGGGGAGGAAAAATTGCAAGGTGCTAGAAGTCTGTGTACTGTATAAATTTCTAAGATACCAAATAGATTACCCAGTAGCAACAGTGAAAGAAAACATAAGCAAAGCCAGTCTCTTTGGTCCATAAATGAAGTTTAAGGCATGCAGCTCCTCTTTGCTCCTAGACAAATCCCAGCAGTGGAGACAGGCAGCTGTTTTACAACTGCCTTTGCAGCAAGTGTAGCTGCCTGTTCCTGTAGCTGCTGGTAGCAGTGTGTTAACCCAGAAATCTCTTCACTGTGAAGGTGGTGAGGCACTGGAACAGGTTGCCCAGAGAAGCTGTGGATGTCCCATCCCTGGAAGTGTTCAAGGACAGGTTGGATGGGGCTCTGAGCAGCCTGGTCTAGTGGAAGATGTCCGTGTCCATGGCAGGGGCACTGGAAACAGATAAGCTTTAAGGTCCCTTCCAACCCAACCATTCTCTGATTCTATTAAAATGGAGGATTATTTTGTGTACTTTTCTGCTCTCCTGGGATGAAGCACTTTATTACAAACAAGTGAAGTTTTATATAAACTGCATTAGACTTGGTGTGGAAAATCATAACTTAAACATGTGATGGGGGTTGGCTGGTTTTTAGATCTTTTACCTATGTTGCTCTAGCATACTGTGTTTGGGTCCTGATTGTTAATGGCCAAAGCAAGATTGTTCCTTGCTAATTACCCTTACTGAAGTAACAGCTGGGCTAAGCAATGTGGTGATAGGTCTAAGTCAGAATGAGCTGTAGCCATGCTGGTGAGATTTCTGTAGAGAGATTAGAGAGACAGCCTATAAAAGGCCAAAACCAAGAAAAGTGAGTTGCTTCTTGAAGCACTGCCTCGGGGGGGAAGAATACTTGAAATACATACAGATTATGAAAGGGAGAAGCTCAAGAAATGGTAACATTAAAGAAGGCCTAGGACCAATAGCAGGAGCAAGTTAGTTGCTAAGTTACGAGGCAATTTTGGACAGCAGCTATGTAGGCAAGGATGGTTTAGAAGGTCTGTGCCGAAGTTCCCATGTGGAGAGGTTCTATGGAAGCATTATGTCAGCATCAAATCATCACACAGAGTGCACCAGTTGTGTTGCTGGGAAAGATACCTGCCCTGCCAGGGAAAAGACTGCCTTGCTCTCCACTCCACACAGGGCTGGGAGAGCTGGCCAGTATCAGCCTTTATGCCATGCTCAGTCCCACATTCAGATGAGTCCCTCAAATCTCAGCTGCTACCAGGATAATTATACAGGAAAATCCAGCTTTTGGGAGCAGGGAGGTAGTTCTTGACTGCTTTTCATAGCACTTTCTACCAGGCCTGCAAGCACTTCAAACTTCTGCCCTCCCAGAAGAGATCCCAGCCTGACTGAGGATGAGAAACAATGGCCCTTGACATAATCTTTTCTGCAGTGGGGATGAAATAGGACTATTGAATGATACAAGGAGACTCTACTCTTTTGCTGGGATCCCAAGGGCTGAAGGGCTTTTGTCACAGAATGGATTCTAGCATTTCCAAAGACAAAAGATGGGGAATTCAGTAATGAGTCCCCAGCTAGCCAGCATAATAGATTCACTCTATTTAAACCTTGTCCCAAGAGACCTGTAGGTGGGTTGCTTTTTTTTCATTTGTGGTCTCTGCTACCACAGAGCTCAGATCGATGGAAGCACTCATCAAATATGTGGCTGGTACCTGTGATGGAGATGGATAAATATGGCCAAGTGCAGCTGTGTATTACAGGGACGTCGTTCCTTGCACTGTGGACTGGCATAGGCTGCTGCCAAAATCTTGATTTCATTCTTTTAGGTGTGTGATACATGTTTGTCAGCTAGACAGACTTATGAAGCCATATTTGATCTGTAGGACAATTATGATTCTGTGACCTCTTTCCCTAGTACATCCAATCTAATTTACTGTGGATTGCTACCTCCACTCATTCTGGGAGCTGTTCAAATAATACAAAGGAAAGAATACTTGGAAATGTAAAAGGAAAATTGCACAAAAAGTATAGCTTTATCAAGAGTAGATTGTGCCAGACTAATGTGGCAGCTTTCTTTGGTAATAACTGTATAACAGACTTTCTAGGTAAAAGAAATACAATGGATCTAATAGATCTTGACTACAGGTTCCACATAATCTAACTTGAAGGAGACACAAAGATAATGCTGTTAAGAAGTTACCTCATGATGGCAAGATAAAAAGAGTTCTGTTCACTGCTGTTCAAGAAAGACCAATTCAAACTGTAAGTGTTTTGAAGAAGGGCTACCAGGCTGTTCAGAAATATGATTCATTTACCCTAACAAATGAAAACTGAAGTCAAGCTGACTCTGGGAATGCTGTCACGGGTGCTATGGTAGTGGCAAACAGAAGATAAAGGAAAGAATTATTTAAGGTGATGGGCACAGACTTGCCACAACTTAGGGTGGAAATTATAAAGATATTCCTGACCATCAGAGAATTTAGGATTTGGAATAGGAGTCCAGCAGAAGCAACAAGAAGAGATGTGGTTGGAAAACTTGTGTGACCCAACAGAGTCACATTATACTATATCTTAGCAAAGACAAGACTCCATAGGGAGTTACCTCTGTTGTAGGTTTATATAAACACTGGAGGGAAATACTTTTTCCTTTTTTGACTATCTGGAAACTTTTACCAAAGCTGTAATACAACATTATATCCACTGGTTCAAATGTCAGGACTATGTCAGCATTTTTTTACAGTAACTTCAGTAGATCAAAACACACATGTCATGCCTTAGTGTTCAATGAGTATGAAAAATGCGATTTTTAAAGGCTTGGGGATTTTTCAGTCTTCTAATCTTCTGCCAATGTATATGAAATAATTTACTATAAAACTCAAGACATCACTAATGGGCTATTCCCCTCAATATAGCATGAGTTTGAAAGGGGAAACATCTGGACTCTGAAGTGCGCTACGCCTTATTTTGATCTTGAAACAATATTTTAAATTTCTTTAGTTATTTCTAATATATATGCAATCTAATTACAGCTAAAGATAATTTGTATTTAAATTTTCCTCCCTTCCGGCTAGGTCCTCAGCAGATGAACGAGCCCAGAGAGAGTTTTTTAGCCTGGGTGCTCTCTGCCTCACCACACCTTGATGGAACCTCTCTCCTGCTTCCAGAAGTCCAAAGATGAAAAAGGGTAAATGTGTGTGAAATACACAAGCACACACAATATGCAGGGAGGGCAGGGAAGGACACATCTGCCCTGTTTTACATTCACTGTACCCAGCCTTAGTACTTAAACAGTTACTTCTGAACACACCGCCCTAGTTAGAAAAAAGGAGTTTCAGTTTCCCACACCGCTGTGAAAAGTCTTTTCTTGGAGTACCAGAATCCAAGGCTCACAAGCAGTTCGGTTGTTTTGCAGACTTGATCTCCCTTTATGATTTGCACATTCTGTTCCTTATTCAACCCAAACCTGCAGACGCCTCATTTCACCACAGTCTTAGTGCCCTGCCCCACTTCAGTCTGGGCGCCTCCCAGGGGTACCTCTGCTGCTCCCCACTGTCCTGCTCCTGCACAGCCTCTTGCTGGACATCTGGAATGCAATTCCAGCAGCTGGTCTCAGCCCAGCTAAGGCTGATGGGAAGCTGCAAGCGTTTTGAGGAGAACACGTGAAATGGAAGGCTTTTTTCATGCCTTGATGACACAAGTAACCTCTGCTTCCATTCCCCAACGCCAGCTGCTGGTCACCATCCAGCTCTCGGGTGTTGCAACACTGCACTGCAAGCCTCTGTGTTCTCATCCTTTGTTCCGAAGCCCCGCTCCTGCTGGCAACACTGTGTTTTGCCTCTGGCAAAATGACACACATCTGCTGCTCCTCAAGGGCTGTCTGTCATCCTGCCCTCCTCCACCAATACAAGAGTTCCCATAATCGAGATTTTCAGGTGTGATGGGAAGAGGAAATTAAGTGATTTGGGAGGTGCAAGCTTTCTGCTTGCCTGTCCTCTGCTATTTACTTCTTTTTTAGTTTTCCTGAGGAGAAATAGATAAGGTCCTTTAAAGCAGGTTCTTAGTTGGCAGCTTGGTGAAGGAGCAGTGGGAGTGTGTATTAAAGAAGCTGGAATAAACAACAAAACCAAAACACAAGGTCACAATTCAAGCAATATGCCAGAGGGAACACTAGGAGCAGACAATGTTTATTGCTCAATGTGGTCTGAAGTCCAGGCAGTGGGAGAATACAGTGCGATGTAGCTCTCCTGAAGCTGGGAATGGAAAGGTGCACAGAGAGCAGGCCACAGAGGAGGCAGCATGTTTTTCTTTGAAAAGGGTCAATAATGATTGTGTAGTAGGCTGAAATATTTAGTCATTTAAAAGGTGTCAGTGTTAGCAGCAGAATAGAAGCTTTCACACATTTCTTTATTAAAAAAAATGAATCAGACATTAACCATTAGTGTGAGACAGCAGGTCAGTCACCATTTCTAACACAAACTATTGCAGTTGAAAATGACTGTGGGAAAACTTTCTAATTAGCCCTGTTGGGGTTTTTTGTTTTTTAAGAAGAGAAAAGTAACTGAACTTCTGAATCTAGTTTCCTGTGGAAACAAAGCTTACACAATCAGTGTTTGTCCTGTACCTAATAATTTTTGTAACCCTCTGGCAAATCAGGTTTTGAGTAAAGTTGAAAGAGTGATAGTGTTGGACATGATTATGTTTTTTTGAACATTTTGTGAAGTCTGGCAGCAGGATAAGGGACAGAGTCAAGTTACTGCCCTTACTGAAGAAAAGGCTCTCAGCCATTATTTGTTGGTCCCAGCCAGCTGGCCAGGCAGCACACACGTGCCGACAGTGAGTTTATTTGTAGCTTCAGACCAGCCCTAGTTTGTTGTCTCTTGGTAATGGCAGGGTGATTGGAGGCATGAGGAGAGCTGGCATTATTGTGGTGAAGAGAAAGAGATGTGGGACAAAGGACTCAAATCCGTAGGAAATCAGGCTTCGTTAGTTGTGCTGCTCAGGAACAACATGTTTGTCTAACAATAGCTTTCTGCCCAAGTACATACGTCAGAGACAGATTAGATTTCTATTTGCATACCTCCTTACCTTTCTCAGGAATGCCTCTGGCATATAACTCTTCAATTTCTCTTTCTTCCTTAAGGCATGGGTCTCCTGGAAAGTAACTGTAAAAGTTGCATCTTATTTCTTAATAGATTTATTACTTTCTTTACTTAAAGTCAGATGAACAGGGTTTAATAACCACATCAAATGTTTGCTGCTTTTTTTAAATCCTCTTGGCTCTTCAAAAAGAACACAACAGAGAGAGAGCAAATGAGCTGGATGCAATTACATTTTGTGCACACACACTGAGAGCAGGACCTGAAGACAGCATTGTTGTGCAACGTAAACAAGGCATAAACTTATCCTGCTGAACCCTAGTGATCTGAGAGGGAAAGAATCCAATGGGTTTCTGAAGCACAGGGATGAGCCTGTAGTACTGACAGGAAGGACAGGATTATTTTGTTTTCTTTAGAACTGAACACATTTTATACTTACTTGTTGAAATAATAAGCATGGAAAAAAAACAACCCACAAGAAAACTTTTAACAGCCACAGTGCAAAAGAATGCTGCAGTATCCAAGGGAATTCCTAATCTGCAGGGAGAGAGAACAGGAACTGTGCTCTTCTCTCTGTCTTGTGTAGTTTAAGGTCTGCATTATTCTCATTATAATGATATCAGTGTTTCTAAATTAAAGTGGCGGTGCCTTGATTCCACGGGGATGTTTGTCACAGAAATGCATGTGCCAGTAATTAAAACAAGAGTGTTCAAATATTGCTTCATATTCAGACAAGAACCTTTTTATGCAGTTGTGTAATAAATAAAAAAAAAAAAAGGAAAAAAAAGGAAGCCAGAGCCAGACTGAGGGCAGCATTAATACACTGCACAGCCATCGACACGACGTGGGACCTTGTGCACTACTGTGCCACCAGCCACACTGAAGAAGAGTTTTCAAGTACTAGGTAGCATTTCAGAAAGTTTTTATGGAAGCCCATTTAAACCCCAGCTCTGTGTTCCCACTGCTACATAACCACTTAGAAAATTCACTCCAAAGAATAACTAGTCACCTAGAAGGCAAATGAGAAACAACTACAATGAAACAGATACTACTGTAGTAGGTTATACCACTAGGCTACTCAGTATGCAGCCATCAGTATTGTGCCTTTTCAGGGACAAGTATCTGGTGCTTCAGGGGGAAAAAGAAAAGCCACAAAGAGGCAACTGGGCTGTGCTGCACTTCATGGGGTAGGGTAGTCCTTCCTGATCCCTCCCATGGACAGCGGGTTTTGAAAAGAAATACAGAGCAATTACCCTAATCACAGTCTTAGCAAGTGTGATTAATGATCAAACAGTTTTCCAACGTTTTGGCAAATCCTGTCTTAGTGTTATTTGCCTTGAATTCCTCCCACCACAATAAGCTGTGTAAGTTGACAAAATGCAAATTCAAAAAGCACGACCTTTTTTGTCCCGGGAGTGCTACAGCTTCATTATACCAAACCTGCTCTTTAGTAGCTGACCTAATTTCTTCTGTTGTTATAATTTTAGAAGGAAGTTTGTACAGGCTCTTTGTACATAGTACAGATTAGTACTCGAAGGTATCTTGGCCAAAAAAAGAGGATGAAAAATAGTCTTTTGTTCCCAGTGCATTGTTAGTTTGATTAAGTCAGGTGTGTCTGGTGGAGAAACAGAGGAGTCACATGTAAGGCTTGCTGATTTTGTTTCCAACTTGCCTTTATGTGTTCTGAGGCTAAATAAAGCTTGTGTTGCACATGTACTGTGGCTAAATAATTAGCTCCACTCATCAGCTGAACTACCAAGGAGTTTTACACTGGGTCAAACTTAATGCATTGGCACTTCACACTCTAGCAGCTCAGATCTGCTTTCAAAACAAACACCTCAACTGTGTCATTAACAGGCTAAAATACACCCACTGGGCAAGGCCTGCATCCCAGTAATGTGGCTGCGTGAGTCTTAGGCTGAGTCAAGGGGATCCTGTGGAAAGCAACACTTCGCCCAGAGCAGTAGTGAAGGGGATGGGGTTTGTCTCATACTATTTTTGCAGTAACTTGCTATAGTCTGTTGATGTTTGCTCAGTCACACCTGGTCAAACAGGTTTACATTGTCTCCTGCCTCATCTTCTTTCTTTCTTTCTTTCTTTCTTTCTTTCTTTCTTTCTTTCTTTCTTTCTT
>VZRX01016581.1:157689-182768 GCA_013398075.1 Notiomystis cincta | reverse complement strand
TCTTGTTCTTTCTTTCTTTCTCTTTCTTTCTTTCCTTCCTTCCTTCCTTCCTTCCTTCCTTCCTTCCTTCCTTCCTTCTTTCTTTCCTTCTTTCCTTCTTTCCTTCTTTTCTTTCTTTCTTTTCATTCTTTTCATTCTTTCATTCTTTCTGTTTCTTTTTTTGTTTTCCTTTGCTTTGCTTTGTTTTGGTTCTTAAACATTTTTTAGCACTTGTGCTAGAATTATCAGAAAGTATAAAGGTGATAAAAATAGAATGGGCTTCAGAGGCCTGTTATGAGTTCAGAATTAACTGCCTGAGATCACTTGCTTACGATAGGTGTTCATTTAAGTAATTAATACATATGAGTAGGTGCAGAGCAGAGCTTTAGAGCCTTCCCAGCCCTTCCTTGTGAGGTTCAAGTAACTACATTTTTCTATCATAGCACGTGCCTAGTGAGAAATCAGAAAGTGGCTTTTGCATGGCTCAAGCTGAAAACTTTCCCCTTGTTCACAAGGGGAGAAAGGCTGACTTGCAGAAATTTTTAATCCAGGAATACAAACTCTGTGGAGATGAACTCTCTTGAATAACTGTGGCAGCAGTGCTAATTTAGAGTAAAGCATTTTTGGACCAAATAAATGGCACACCAGGGAGAGTAGGAGGTCTGGAAAGAGGCTGCAGAAAGTGTGGATGAGTAACCTAGGTTATTGTACTAATGAGATTATGTTTTGCTTTGAGATCTACTGTAGAGAGAGCCTGAGTCAGTTTGTCTTGGCCTATGTCACTGGGGGGGGAAGGCTAAGATTTAATGACCAAAATAGCTGTATTGCTGCCAGGGAGTGTCTTGGTTCCCTGGGCACCCCCTCACAGTTGTCCAGAAGAGTTACAGGGAACTTTTCCTTTTAGTCTTCTCTATGCCACCAGCCACTGTTCTCTCACCAAGTCTCTCCAAGACCTCCCTTACCTTCAGGCAGTGCCTCGCACATCCTCCAGGCTTTTTGGCTTCTCCACTGATGCTTGGTGAGACTGCTTTTTCCTGGGATCCAGCCTGGGAAATGTCTGACAGCAGGGACTCCCTTGCCTCCCACCCCACTTTCTCTGGGCTGGGACTTCCCACTGCTGGGGCCTCCCCAAGCCCCCTGGCACAGGGGAACCTCTCTGCACTGCTGGGAGCCCCCCTCTCCAGGGAGCACAAGTTTTCCTCTCCCTGCAGGCATTGTAATGCTATCAGCCCCTGCTGAGCTGGTGTTTGATTTCCCTATTTTATCTCTGAGCACCAAGTAGAACATTTAATTATCTACAAAAATGTGTATATTATATCCTGTAACAGTGATATAACATAGACTGGTGTAAGTCCCTTTTATATAGCTTATCAGACTCCCTCACAGAGAACTACTTTATTGTGTTTTAATTATATTGATGAAGTTGCAGCAATACATATGCATTTTACATGCAGTGTAAAAAATAGGATGAGAAAAATCCCCAAGGTAAGGGAAATTTTGCTGGTTGGTTTTAGAAAAACCTTCACACGCTTAACTTCCGTTTCAGGAATGCTGCAATTTTCTATATACATTGATGATAACTTCCTTCTCCAAGTGACACAGGAGCCACCAAGGAGAGGTGCTGTGCTGGACCTTGTTCTCACCACCAAGGAGGGTCTGGTGTGGAATGTGAAGCTCAAGGGCAGCCAGGGCTGCAGTGACCATTGAATGGTGGAGTTCAAGATCCCTAGGGCAGCAAGGAGGGAGCACAGCAAGCTCACTGCCCTGGAATTCAGGAGAGCAGATTTGGGCCTTTTCAGGGATCTGCTTGGTAGAGTATCACAGGATAAAGCTCTGGAAGGAAGAGGGGCCCAAGAAATCTGGTTAATATTCAAGGACCACCTTATCCAACCTCAAGAGTGATCTATCTCAAAATGAGGAAGTCCAAGAAAGAGGAAGTCAGGAAAAAATGCCAGGAAGCCTGCAGTGATGAAAAACTTGGTCTAGTAGAAGGTATCCCTGCCCATGGAGTGGGCTGAGTTGGAACACAGTATTTAAGGTTTCTTCCAGCCCTAACCATTCCATGACATAGCCCCATGCATGACTAAATGTCGTGGTTTGGACAGATGTTTACCAAGAAAGGCAGGAGCCTCCCTTGGAATGAGAAATGTGAACCCCCCTTCCCTCCGAATTAGTAATATTTTGAAATTAAGGGGCTCTCAGGCCAAGATAGGGAATAGGAATAACAGATCTTTACTAAGTATTTATATGAGGTAAACAGGCAACAACTATAACGGTGACAACAAAACCAGAACCAGAGAACCCACTGGCAGCTGCTCTCAGGTGTCAGGCACCTTCCCCTTTGGTGCAGTTCCGGTCCCGGCCGGCAGGGGCGCTGTGGCTCCGCTGGGCAGGGCAGGTGCGATGGTTCCCCCGCGGCTGCAGGGGGCGCTGTGGGGCAGCTCGGGGAGCAGACGCCAATGGCGGCTCGACCGCAGCGATCCCGGCGTGGTGGCTGAGATGTGCTGGAAGCTCCACGGCTCTCTGGAAATCCGGGACACCTCAGCAAGTGGGGTGGGGGTGCGAGGCTGGTGCAGCTGGAACTCGGAGCGGTGCCGAAGAAACGGCGGGGCCGGAGTGGCGGCGGTGGCCGAGGTGGCGACGGCCACACGGTCCATTTGGAACTGGGAGAAATGAGTTCGGATCTCGGGATCCCCAGGTGAAAAGAGTTCCCCTCTCAGCGAGATATTAACAGGACACGAACCTCTGCGGCCACGGCAGGAGAAACAGGCTGGGCTGGACCGCGGTGATGAGCGAGCTCCTCTGCCCCGGTCACAGCTCCACACGTCCCCCTCCGAAAGCCGAGAGCAGCAGCAGCCCCAGCGCGAGGGTGGGGCTCCGGAAGGCCGAGCCGGCGAGCGGGACCGGGCTGTGTCCCAGCCCCCACCAGCTCCACCCCTGCAGTGTCTCTGTCCCTCCCTGAGAAACCTCCAGACAGGGAGGTGCCACACTCACATGCTTTCCGGGCTCAGCCCCATCTATTGTTTCTCCTTAAGTACAGGCTTATTAGCATTTCTAAGGAGGAAAAAATTTTCTCTAAAAAATGTCGACACTAAAGTAACTGTGTGGTTATATTCCTGTAACTCCAGCCTTCTCCACTGCTCCTCTTTCCTCAGTTATTCCCAGTCTGCCATCATTCACACTTTGTGCTCCACTAGCACAAAGGGCAGTGCCCGAGGTGATGTTTGCTCACAGATGCGTTCCATAGGGATACATTTTACAGCTCACTGTTCTCTCAGAATTCAGGTGCGATACTGATTTAAGAAATTGAAGGAGAGAGAACTCATCTTCAAGTATATCCAAACTTGTGTTTAGCCTTACTCGTTGCTTTTAGTATTAGGCAGAACCATCAGTAGAATTTCTATAAGACTGGTTATACCCCAAAAATATAAACATTCTTATGGCTTATAGTAGTGGCAGCGGACCTGCATCAACAGAATATCAGGATCTGGAGCTCCCAGATTGCAAAATTACTTTGTTTAGTTCCCTTCCAACCCAAACTATTCCATGAGTCTATGGACATTAATAGAACTAAGCACTGTGCAGAGGATGAAGTCCTAAATTAGAAAGAACTAGGCAGAAATTCAAACACACTATGGAATTGCTGGACTGGGCAAAAAAGCTGTTAGCCTTGTAAATTCATCTTATTCATTTTCTTCCTTTCTCAGTGCAGTGAAACCACAATTTCTATCCCCCATGTCATCCCTTAAAATATTTTAATGTTTGTGTCAGTGCACTCCAGGCAGTTAATAGATCTTTCATATATTTGTGATTGCTTGACTTTCATCAGTTTACACTTATTTGTTCATGGTACATTTTAATCCCTCAGTGGGGGGAAGTAAAAAATCAACAACCACTAAAAACATTTCTATCAGTTTTATCAAACTGTTCTTTAATCAATATTGGACAGTTTTTCTTTCTTTTAGACTGCCAAAATAAAATTCAGTTTCTTAGCTAGTTTCTTCAAGTTTACCTGAAAGAGACAGGGTGGAAAGGGAAGATAGGTTGCCCAAGTTTTATATTTGTATTATAGCTATTCAGGTGGAACAAAAATAAGTATTTAAAAAGGAGTGGCAACAGATTTTTCAAGGATTAGTGTTTATATCACAGATAAAGCAGAAGAAGACAGACATGGCATGATAAGAAGTGAAAGTCAGAAGTGGGTGTGACTGTGAAGGAGGAAGAAAACTAAAAGTTGAATGAGGTAAAAGAGATAGTCAGGGAAGAGACTGAAACCAATGAGAAAATGGGCAAGAATAAGTGTACCAACTTTTGTTTGTAATAGGGATGAAGGGACTATTAAGGATGTCTCCTATGAGGAGAGAGGGGGGGAGAAAAGGCAGGGAACATTCAAGAATGCTGTGACTTTGAGAGAAAAGGTTGCAAAGCCTGGGCACGGTCCATCTGCTTTGAGATAGGACTGACTTTGATTAGTTCAAGCAACTGGGTAGGACAAAAGGAAGAACAGTGCTTGTGACAAGACCAGAGGAATTGGATTAGCACGTCAGGGGGCTCCTTGGAAGTTCAGCAGCAGCCATATGAAAGTTGAATTGGCAAAGACTTTTCCCCAAGAAGACATAATGGCTAAAATGTAGGACTGGATGGATGGAGAGACCAAGACAAATGCACATGCCACTGGTGCCAATGTGACTGCGTACTGATACACCAGGAAAGGCAGAGGAGTGAAAGCTTGCTGAGATTTCCACAGCAAATGCGAATGGAAAAGGAAGCCTCAGCTGTTAAAAGGGAGAAGGAAAGATGGAGTTGTGATAGGCAAGGAGAGAAAGTGTTGAGAAGAAAAAGAAAGTTGGCAGAGAGATGACAGAAGTAAAAGACAGGGATTGGTGAAGATATAAAAAAAGACAACATAATTAAGGGAGGCAGAAGTCACAAGGCTGATTTCAGTAGTGTAATAAGAGAAGATAGCAGAATGTCAGAATGCAAGACAGAGTAGAAAAGAAGCTTGGAAGTACTCTGTGTGTGTGAGTTGTGGTTTTAGTCTTGGTGAGATTTGAGCCGAGGAAATGAGGGAATGTTGTGATTGTTGAGAATAACTGTGCACACTACAGGAAAGTTAGTGAAGGCTCTGAAGGACAGAGGGAACAAGACAGAGAAGTGTTATGAAAGAGAGGTGGTGGGAGTATTA
This sequence comes from Notiomystis cincta, assembly GCA_013398075.1. NCBI lineage: Eukaryota > Metazoa > Chordata > Aves > Passeriformes > Notiomystidae > Notiomystis > Notiomystis cincta. The sequence continues at coordinate 177,604 of VZRX01016581.1, read as the reverse complement.
GTATCTTTGGGAACTGGTTTATGCAGTCTTGCACTGTGAAGAGAACTCATAGGAGAAAGCTCGCTAGCACAGGTAGGGAAGATGTTTTCAGAGAGTTTTCCTTCCTCTGTCTGAAACCTGATGGAGGCACATGGATCCTTTAGCATCAAAACTGGTTTTCAGACAAACCAGCAAAATGGAAGGGAATAATTAACCATAAGGAGAGAGAGTTAAGGAAAGGAAGGAAAGAATTTGGTTGAGAAATATGGAATTATCTACTTAGCCTAACTGGCATCCAACATCTACCATTACCTACAGCATAACCGCTTCCCAGTATCCACTGTACTGAAAGACTGTGTAATGACAAGTGGGATTCAGGTCACTTGAAAGACCAGCAGCTGTACCTGCTGACTTCTAAGCTTATCCCTGTCTTTCTTTTGTCAAAGATGAGAAGCAGGAAAAGAAAAACCGGTTTTCAAAGTCAGGGTCAGCAGAGATGGGCACACCATTTGCATTTTACTTTATTAATGTAGGCTATCTCAGCAGGCAGAGTCTAGAATACTGATAAAAGATTCTGTAACCAAAAAAATAGGTTGCAAAAAAGTAGTGACTGCAAATAATTTTTACCCCTAAAGAAAATGAGACACTGTTGGTGGGGGAACATTGAGGGGTGTGTCGTATTTCATTTCACTCAGGAAATACAGATGTAGGCTGGACAAAAAAGGCTCCTGATATCCCACCAAGGAAAAATTTTGTGAAAAAAGAGATTCAGCTAGGTTGTCACATAGTACTGCTCCTAGGTGGTGCCTGCTGTATTTGGAATACGTATTCTCCCTCTGTTTTTAATCTGATCAGCTCACAGAGCTGGCTCTATCCTTTGTTTGTGGCACAGAAACCCTCTGTTAGCCCTCTGTAGAAAGTGAGACCTTTTACAGCTTGGATCCTGCAATCTCCCAAAACATAATCACTCTTCCCTTTACCCCACACTTCCCATTAGCTCAAGCACAGGTTTTTGTCCCTCCCTTCCTAACAAGTAGCACAGAGTTACTGAGTACAGAGCATTTCTTCACGGCTGTATGGTTGTGAAAGCCATGGGGCACATGTCTTTGAGGGGTACTAGCCTAACTGAGGCAGCTCAAGGAATATAAAGATCTGTGCAAAATAATCACTAGCTATGTGGTTTTCCTTGCCTGAAGCTTCTCAGCTTTCTTAGGGCTGGGAACAGAGACTTGGAGGCCTGCTCTCCTCCAAATCGTAGGAAACTTAGTCTTTAGTTTGAGTTGGATCTCACAGCTAAATCAACATGTTAGGAAAGGAGGATTGCCTTTTCTGTTCTGCTCAAGCTTTCTGTGCCTCTGAGTGCACCCCCAGCCTGTCAGGCCCACAGTGGGATTAGACAGCTCCTCTCACCTGATCCAATGATTACTTGCTGCCAAAAGGGGTGATCCCACTCCACCTCCTCCCCAGCTGTGTACCCCAGCAGCTTTCCTTCCTGTGGCACTGGGGCTCATCTAGTCTCACAGCAAGGATTCCAAGGGACTTAATCCAGCAGAAAACTAACTCTGGCACAGAGAGTGAGCAGTATTTTTGCTGGATTGGCCAGAGGAACCGTGTCGCCACAGGATCACATGAGCACAACCTGGGGGAGGTAGGACTGTCCCACGTGGTGCCAGAGAGCTGTCAGAGAGGCTTGGCTGTATCATCACACCATACCCAGAGCACTGAAGGAACATGCTTAATGCTGTTTCATCCGAGAAAATTCTTCCATTTCTCTCTCCTGGACATCGAGTAAACTAGGCAAAACTGATTCATCCTCCAGCCATCTGACTTCCCAGAGATGGTCCTATTTTGAAGGGGAGCAATTGGCTTTCACTAAATCTCTGGTTTCTCATCACTGGAAGGTGTGTGACATGGATCTGACAGTTCAGCTCCACAACCACCAGTACATTCAGTAATCATCAATTTCTTACCTTAAATCAGAATACAGAAATTTACACACAAGCACAGTCCCCAGATCATCACAGAGAGACATGAAGAAGAATTTACACATTGACCCAGAGGATGTGTTAATTTCTTCCTGATTATATTGGCTCTGATACCAGAACAGGAATAATAAGGTACTGAATTGAGATGAATATAGGTCAATTTTATATTGAACTGACATATGTTTCAGTTTCTAGCACTATTATATAAATTAAAATATATAATATATGCCATATTCTGATTTCCTCGTGTAAAAAAAATCAGGTATTTTAACCCTTTGAACAAATTTCCCTTAGAAAATTTTCATCACTGTCTACTCTGGCTTGCAGTGACCTTACATTGATATATTTTTTTCTGTGTGTCTTCCTTTTTTCTTTCCCTTCATGCTTTATCTGTTGGCACAAAGCTAACCCCAAATTTCATCAACGTATATCCAGGGCTAAATAGCCAACTTACTGTCTTTTAACTGTTAATTTTTAATTTTGTGGGTCTTGGCTCTGTAATCTCAGACAAGAAAAGTTAAAAGTATTGCATGCTCTAGTCTTTTTCAATGTCTTGTCCATGAACATCATTGTTTTACTCGGATCCAACATAGATCTAAGATAGAAAACCTGATAGAATATTTGTGAAATGAGAATTCTGTATTTTAATTCTGGTAATTAAAAGCACATTTATGAAACTAAAGGGGTTCTGTTGTGTTGGCTTATATCACAATACTGTAATACCTGTACAATACAACAGAACTACTTTTTTGTTTTTGTCTAAACTTTAAACGGTATAACAGACTCCTCTGGGTAAATAAATGTGCATACAGAAACCTTATATTGCTACATAGGCTTCTAGATGTAGCACTGTATGTTTATTTGGAAAGAAAAATAGACAACTATTCTCTAATCAACATCTTTTAATGCTGTTTATTTACTTGGAGAGATACTCATATGTCTACAGAAAAGAGCCTTCTCCTCTCTAAGGAACTTATGCCATCACTGTGTCCCACAAGAAACCTTGGGCTATGGGGCCTTGGCAGCATGGCAGTGTGGATGTATTTCAGACCAACATGGAAATTTGCCAGTGACTAGTTTTCTGTGACTAAGTGTGTGTGCTTTTTTCATAGGATGACAGGAATGTTTAAAGAGTGGTCTGCAGAGGCACTGCTGCACACCTCGTGGCCACCTCAGCAGGTGCTGGGTGACTTAGAGTGACTTCTACTCTCTCGCTTGCAGTAGCTCAGACAGCTTTGAATGAATCACAGAATTCCAAGAATTAGCAACAAACCTCGTCACATGGGCAACCTGCAGCACAGGAGCTGTCAGAACAATGTGGTGACTAAGGAAGCTGATGTGATCCCTGGATGTAGAATACCTTCTGTAGGAGTAGAGAGGTGATATTACAGTAACAGTAAGGGAATAGTGTGTCTTGTTCTGGTGCCCACACTCGAGAAAAATTATGTTGACAATTTTGGCTTCACAAAGGAGTAACGAGAGTTACATGATATCTAAGCAAAGCTGATTTATGGCAAAAGACTTACAATCAGTCTCTTTATTTTATTGAAAAGGAGACTAAGAGGAAACCTGGTGATGAGCAGCAGGTTGTGTAGGTTCTTAACTGCATTGGGCTCTGTCATCCTACAGACAAAAAACATAGCCACATCCCACAGCAGGTGAAAGCTAGAAATAAAGTAGATAGAGCAGTTCAGGGTAAAGATCAATTAACTTCATCACAGTATTGTGCTTGAATCATATTCTGGCTTAACAGCCCCAGGAGCCCTTTTAATTATGATGGCAAAGGTGTCAGGAAATGTGTGCAAGAATAATTGAGATGATATGCTGTGTAAATAGGGCCAAATGAAACTTCCCTGACAGAATGTGGAAGTGCTGATTGGGACATCTGCACTTGGACAGCTCTTCAGGGAGGATTGTGCACATCAAGGACTCTTTTGCTGCTACAGGCAGTTCCAGGAGACACTGCTTGTGATTGTCTTCTATTCCTTCCGGTGCCATCTGTGCCATGTTAGCCTGTAAAGCAATAAGTCATTCATCCTCAAATTCCTCCTCAGTGTTGGATTCAGGGGTCATTCCTGTATTCAGGGAAAACTACTCCTGTGTTTCTCTCCCATTAAAATCAATGAGTTTTCAGGCTGTCAGAAGATAAACATAAGAGTTTAGGCTTTTTGAATGCAGCAAGTTGCCTACTGATTGTGTCTAGCTGAAGAGCCAGTGGGGATCTTTCTATCATTTCTTTGACTTCACACCAGTTTATTTCATGTTGTCTATTTAGATGCTAAGTGCTTTAAAGTGCAAATTGTCATTTCTATGGATGTAGTGTTTAGCACAGCTGAAGCCTGTCTTGATTGGGAGTTCTAAATGCAACCTGAATGCAGATTATAGAAATTTATAATAAGACTTCAATTAATGCTTAGTCTCTCATGCTGTATAGTTTGACATCAGCACTGCTTTTTTACTGTGACCATTTACAGAAGTTACAATCTTTCCAAATGGACTCATCAAATGCTGTGGAAGAAGGATTTTGTGCTTTTTCTCACAGAAATATTTCCAGAAGTGGACTGTTTCTTTTCCAGGATCATGTGCTTAAAGAAAGGCAGAAGAAATCAGCATTTGCTCATCAACAACTAATCTGAATTCAGGTAAGGACTGAAATGAAATTTAAAATAAAAACAACTTTCAGCTTATATGGGCACTCACCAGGTCCTTGGGTGCCTGCCCTCAGCTCTCTGTACATAGCTCTAGTTGCTGTCAGGTCCTGGTTGAAATTCAAATCAGTTTCAGCATTGTTGCTCTCTCTTCTAATTGACTGTGTCCATACACTTAGCTGGTGGGAGGGACAGAGGAGCAAAGCATGCAGAAAGGACCAAATATTTTCCAACACATACTAGGCTATTCAGAAAAATTTTATGGAAGCAAGGGCCTGACATTGGACAAGCACTGGGATTCCCAGTGTCCTGCCACGGAGCACTCTGTCAGGAAACAGAGAGCTTTTTTTTGTTAGTGTTAGAAGCATGAGGACCAGACAGCAGTTGAAAACCACAGTTCAGCTGGCTATCAATGCTGTACAGCAGCAGAGCACGTGGAAAAATTCTGGCTGACTCATCCATAATTCATCCGGCGTCCCAAGGAATGTGCAGCTGGAGCGGGATCCCTGGCGCTTCTGCAAGGGAGAGGCCTGCTGCCTCAGCACGATGTGGGCAGCAACCAGCCCTCTGTCACCCAGGTAACTCCTCAGTCCCCCTCAGTCCCTGTGAGAGGGACTGGTCTCCCTGCTGCAGCACAAGGCCAGGAGTGGAGCCCTGGGAGACTTGTGTTTCATGAGGATGCTCCTGTGGGGAAGAGTGAGTGAGGGAGCTGGCCCCACACCCCGGGATAACAGTGCAGTGATTTGAGGAATCCATCTCAGCCATTTCACTATTCAGACCTGCAGAGCTCTGTGTTTGTGTGTGTGTGATGTAAACTCTGCTCTAAGAGACTCTGCCCTTGGAGTACAACCTCCTGCTGGGCTGGGTTTCCAAGTGCTTCTGGCAACAGGCTGGCCAGGTGTTATTAAACCTTAATGATCTGTTCACACAGAACCCAAAAGGTAAGCAGCTGCAACCCAGGGCAAAGTAGTTTTTAAACCTGACCTTCAGCTTGGTGGTAGCTAAGCAACATATTCCATATTGAGGGATTTCAGTCACATGATGAGGTTATTTTGAAAGTATGACTGGCCTGAAAGAGACAAGTAGAAAGTCTCGAGGGCTGTTTGAAAAAAAACCAGAAGAAACATGATGAATATCAGAGACTGTGATTTGCAGTTGTGTGCAGTAGCCTAAACTCAGATAAGTTTGCAAGATAATCTTATGGAAAAGAATTATGATAAATATGAGGAAAAAATTAAAGACATGAAAGTAGATGTTAATTACTTTAGCCCCATCCATGCATTCCTTCTACTGCCAAGGGCTGAAGCAGGTAACTCCTCCAGGACTGACTGCTTCCACTAATTTTCTGAAAGGATGAATGAAGTTGAGAGTTCTCAAAATACCAGAGCTACAAAATAAGTTTGTGGGAAACCTTTCAAACATTAGTCTGGGGACCGTGTGGTCACCCACGCAGCCTGGGCAGAGCAAAGAGCAGAAGTACACAGTAGTTCCCTGCACAAGGGCCTCAGGATGTTAGCTGGGTTGTGGATGCTCCAAGGTGCCCATTGATCAAGAGGGCTGTATGCCATAATTCTTGCCACGGTGGATAACTTCCAGCACAATGCTCTATTGGCAAGAGCATGGAAAAACTTAATGAAACAAGATTCAGAACTCACTAGCTAGCACATACGAGTCAAACACATCAGTTGCATTCAGAGTCTGCAGATGTATATCTATTTTACGTCCAGAAACTGTGGATAATTTCAGGCAATTATCTTTCCAGGGCTGTAGACATTTTTGCTACAGAAAAGAAAAGAAAAGAAAAGAAAAGAAAAGAAAAGAAAAGAAAAGAAAAGAGAAAAGAGACATAATCTACGAAATATGGCATGTTCTAATATTAAAAACTTTGCTTGGCCAAAGCAAAGTTCCTTTACTATGTGATGTTCGATCTCATGCATGCTTCCATAGTTGTTTTCTTGTCTTGAATCCATTTACTTCACAGTATTTCAGTTGGTTATATGTATTTTCATCTTGTGTTCTGCCACTGTTTCCAAGAGCACTCTTCATTGCACAATTCTCTGTATTATTTATTTTGAGGCAGCTTCTAGGATAAAGAATTAGTCCTGGGATTTATTCACAGTTTTGACATTGGCCAGCTGGGTGACTTCTGGCCAAGTCACTGCACATCTTCACCACTGTTTTCTCAGCAGGAAGTGTAGGGTAATAACCCTTTCTAAAATCACATGGAGTTCAGATGAAGTGCTGCATAGTTTACAGCCCCTGTTTACAGCAATGATTTCACTGACGTTGCAGACTTAAGTACAGAATTTTCCTTTGTTTTGTTTTCTTTTTAGCAGATAAAAACTCAAAGAGCACCTGTCAAAGTGCTTATAAACCTACAACAGAACTGGCAGAAACAGACAATCACTGAATGTTTCTTTTCCTCAGTCTGTTTAAAAAAAGGCACGACAGTAATAGAGACAAGCTTTTAAATTAGATGTTTGTGACCTATTTGGAACATGTACAATCAATGCAGACTTTGCTCACTGTTTTGAATTTTTTTCTTAAGGTGGCCTCTGCAGGAACAAGTACAACATTTCTTATACCTGTAACTATGTGCACCCTTGGCCCAGCCAGGCAAGGATGCTGCTTGAATTGCAGCAGCCCCAGGACATGGCAGGTAAGAGCTGCCTAAATTTGGAAGCCTCACTCAGACATTTACTTTTCGGTCCAGCCTGAGAGTTCACTTAACTCCACACAGAAGGTGTGTTAAATTAGGAAAGTTTCCTGAAGTGTCTTGGCCTCTTCAAAAAAGTGCCCAACAGCCAGATTAAATTCCAGTGACTTTCACATCCTCAGATAGAGAAGTCTCTAAAGAGATGCAAGTGCAACAGTCAAATAATTTGGCTAGAGATGCATCTGTTAATTTTAAAAGATGTTTACTCTTTCATTCTTTTGCATAATCTTCTCTTTAAAAAAAAGTAAATTAGTACTAAAACCATTTTCTTACAGACATCAGCTACTGGAAAGGTTCTTTATAACATACACAGTCATGATCCTGTAATAGTCTTGTACAGTAATCAGCATATCTTATCTCTGAAGTTCACTTTTGGAGTTCAACTATGTATCGAAATTCCCCTCAAAGGGGATATTAGTCAGATTACTACTAGATTGCCTTTTCTTTGTTATCTCATCTTTATTTCCTCATTTACACACAGCATAGTTCAAACACTGCATGCCCCTTCACAGCAAAGCTCTCCACTCCTGCTTGGAGACAGGGCCCTGGCTTTGATACCTGATACGCTGTGCACCAATGTGAAGCTTGATTTACCAGTGAGAATCCAAGGGAGTTCAAAATCCCCCTAATACAAGTGAGACTGGATGATCTCACTTGGGACTAGGAGGGACTAGGACTGTTGTTTTGGAGCTGCTGGTCAGGGATTTTTGCAGTTTTACAATCGATGATTTGTTCATCATCTGAGCCCTAGTAAACAAAGGCAAAACTCTGCAGTATTATTTTGATGTTTGTTTTAAGTGTATCATCTTGCAGTGCCAAAGTCAAGTCATGCATCTGTTGATTCTGTAACTAAAATACTGTTTGTTAAATTGTCCTCCTTACAACTTCATGATTGTGGGAGGAAAACATGTTAGTGGATCAGAACTGTGCACCACAACAATGAATGTAACTCTCCTCTAAGATACAGGATATGAGAGAGAGGACTCAAACTGGAGTCAGCTGAGGACATCTCTTCTACAGGCACTCAAGTTCCTCTAGAAGGATGCTATCCAACCCCTGAAGCCTACTTGGGATGTTTCTTCCAGTAGAGCTACACAGCTACACCTGCAGTGTATGCAGGGTGCAGACATTTTACCACAGTCAAACCTTATGCAGCGTGGTTACACTTTGTTTTGTTCTTGGCAATGCTGAAGGAGAATGATTTAGTGAATTTCGTTCATGTATGTGTTTGTAAAAGGCACAGTACTGGATGTTCAATATCACTAAGGAGCCAAAATAAATATACTGTGGCAATGACCTTCAGAATGTGGAAGAGAATGTTCTATCACTTAATGATAAGCAAATAAATAGAAAAGCAATTCTGGCATTGTTAATTCGACTATGTCGTTAACTTCTATGCAGTAGTAGACATAGACACCTGGCTCCTTCTTACCATGCTTTTAAAGTTCTGTGCTAAGCACTGGACCTGTATAGTCCTTTCTTCTCAGTTAAAAATTAAAGTTCATTCTTATACAGGCTCAGAAACTATATAGGACTTTGATAAAATACATGGCTAATTCTAGTGGTACAAAGACCTTACTCCTCTTCCGACCTTCCCCTGATTTTAGGACCCATATTAAAAGGAAGCAGAGTTATCTTTCAGGTAGTGTTGATGCCTGTCTTCATGACACCCCTTTAAAAGATGTTGCTGGATATGTAATCATTAGCATTATTTTCTTCAGAAATGCAGAGAACCTTCAGTTTCCAGAGCCAGAAAACATAAGCTCAGATAACCATCACTTGGCACTTCTTGCTGGCCAATTTTTCACTGCTGCTTTCACACACATTTGTCACTGCTGGTTCATTAACGAGGAGTGGTCAGTTTCTTGTTACAGCAGGGGAGTGCCCTAAACCCTTCCTGCCCTGTTGCTCGAAGAATGTTCGCTGGGTTTGTTTTCCAGTTCACATTAATCCCACCTGAGCCAATACTGAGCTGTAAGCACATACCCGACCAAGGAACATTTAGAAGATTTGTGTGGCTGCATTTATATTCTCTTTGAATAGACATGGTTATAATACTTCCTTTTCCTGCATTTTTCACTGTGATTCAACATTCCTGTACACAAGACTGTGCCACTTTATGGATTGTACTTCCATTTAAGTTGACAGAGAACTTGTATTAAAAGTTTGAAAGAGAAGTTGCTGCCTTCTCTGCTATTAATAGTATTGCTGCTTTATATAACTTCATGATTCCCATACAGTGGATAAATTATAACAGACAAATAAGCATCTCTGCCCACAAGGAACTTTTACTTCTATATAAAAAAGCTTAAAATATACACAGCAGGAAAGTTCAGTGCAGAAAACAGACTGAGGTTTGAAGGGCAGAGAGAAGATGCTGCAAAGAAGTATTAAGTCTGCAAAAGGTCAGATGTTACTCTGTTGATGAGGGCCAGCATTAATGTCCAATAATACATGCAGAAATTCCTGGATGAGCAGTGAAAATTGAGACATCAGGAAGAGAGAAGAGGCTATTTTTCTTATAAAGTGTTTAATTTTCCAAGTGCATTTCCTCTTGCCCAAGCTTTGTCTCACCTCTTCCTATGAGCCAAGGATGACATGTCACTGAGTCACATCTCACTTCAGCTGCACTGCATCTTCAGCAGCTTTTGTCCCCACCTCTTCAGCATTTTTGCCAGTGCTACCTCCTGCTCTCCTTGCTCAGACACACAGCTCGGGGAGGGTGGAGGGACAGCGAGCTTGCCCATACGCACTGCCACTCTTTGTGCTGGGCCACCTGTGTGCAAGGCTGGGCTACACACACAGCTTGGCTTTGTGCTAATCAGGGTGCTTGGGTGGCACAGCTCCCATGGGACCCACAGGGGCCAGGTAAAGACCCTTGTGCTGAATTGCATCAAATAAAGGGTTTCATGCTGCTGGCAGAGGATTTGGAGAGTAAAAGCACAGTTTAAATAATATGCTGCCTCTAGAAGCCAAATATGTACTATGAGGAATCACTAAGAGCAAACACCTCCCCCTGTCCCCCCAAACTGTACTTTTTAAAAGGGCATAGATTAAAATTTGCCATACAGTAAGTTTAATGTAAATATCTCGTGCCTGTAAAAATACTGCAAGACATTACAAGGGTTTCAAAGTCAAAGCATCCATAATAATTAGAAACATGATAATTTGGATGAAGCTTTGCGGCTGTAATTCTTTCTGAATGCACTTGCATCCTGGTAGTCTTAGTTTGTATGATCACATAAAACTTTTTTAAGAACACAGAATGCTTGATTAAGCTGGAATTGGTTTGTATGTTTTTGTCAAATATGATGGAATAGGAGGGATGTCTCCAGAGACCTTCCTTTCTCCATTAAATGCTGAGCCAGCTGAGGTGAGAAGTTAGGTGAGAAGCTCAGTGTACAGGTCAGTGAAGTGATTCATGCTTCTGGTACTGACACAGAGCAGTCTTACTGGGAGTACTACATTTGTTCCCAGTAAATTTCACCACCAGCTGATCCATGACCAGTGCAAGCCTCGCACAGAGAGAAACTTGATGGTTCCTGGTGCACTCCCATAGTGTGTCACTCACTGGCTAGGAGGCCTGGGTGGCCCAGAAACCTTATATCAATCAAAAACTGAAACACATCTCTTTATGGACCAGTTTGTACCTTTCTGCAGCATGGCAACAACTTTTGAAAATGTATTTTCAGGTTCTTCATTTTGGCATTGATGCTAAGGTTGCTGCAAGCAAGAAAAATCTATCTTAATTAACCTAAGGATATGATTTTCATATGGGATTTGCATTGCTGTCACTAATGAGCTGGTTCTCCAATACAACTTCCGGCTATTGGTTGGTGTTGGAGGGGCTGACCTTCTCTACAGCACTGAGCCTCCTACAGATTGCACCTTTGGAAGGGTGACTTCAGAGCAGGGGATGAACGCTATGAATTTCATACGGCACTCCAGGAAATTCGCGAGTTGCTACAACTGTGCTCTCACCAGGCCTGGCAGCTGAGTGCAAGGCACTGCCCAAAAGGAGGTCTTTGCACCCACAGAGTTTACTCAAAGTTGCTTGGCGCATCAACAAGGTAACATATTCGCTAGAAGAAATAAGGAGTCTCTAACAAGCAAGTTTATCCTAGAACAGACCATTAAAATTAAGTAAGCCACTTGTTTATCAAAAAGTTCCTTTAATTACCAAGAAGAAGCCAAATGTGACAAATCCACGACAAGACTGAATTGTTATTTTCCTGCAAACTTCATGTTTTAAATGCAATTCCTGTCTACCATGAGGCTTAACTTATTAAGACCTGGGAGAACAGAGAGTATTTGCCTATTAGCAAGCATTATTATGCATAAATTACCTTAAGAAAAAGAAAAGTGAAACTGCAATTAGCAATATACAATGGAGAGCCTTTTGAGATGGAAAGGATTCACACTCCATACTTTCCCTCGGCCTTTCTCAAAATGTACCAAATATATTGAATGTGAGGGAACCTATATATACAGATTACTGTTTGTTTCTCTATAAAACTGTAACATCAAGAAGAACACTGTCAGGTCAAATTAAGGGCTGCTGATTTTTATTATTTCATTGCAAATCCTTCAGCACTTTTTTGTTCTGGGGTCAAAGTCAAGAGAGTGAAGTAAGAATCCTACCTTTTTTAATTTTTAAGCAAGTTTTTCATTTTTCTGTACCACAAAGCTTGTAAATATGAAAAGAAAGTCTCCTAAAAACTCATAAGACAGATGGCAAATAACCAACCACCTACCTATCTTCTCTAAATGTCTTATTTTTAAGAAAATGGGCTTTTAAGCCAACTTCATTTGTGGGTGGGCATTGACTCATGAGTTTTGAACACTCACTGTGGCAATGTAAATCTGGATCAAAATTTAAATTCTATGTTTCAGAAAAAAAAACCAGTTGAAAAAATTTTAAAGTAACAGAAGTGCTTGTATTCCATTTAATTTTCAGACTATACAAATGAAATATGTATTTTCAAACCACTCAAGCATTCCCTGGCATTGCTGCTAGTCAAAACACAAGAGAAACCTGTTAGTGTCTCAGTCACAGGAGGTTTAATGAAGAGTTTAAGCAAGCGCATGTCAGGAATGCTCATGCCATAGCAGGTCCAGCCATGGAGGGGAGAGGAGGTCAGATCATCCCTCAGTTTTTCTCAACTTTTTGATTCCTAGAAAGGAATTATTATTGACACACTTCAAAGGGGGGCATTGTATGCAGCTGTGACAAATCAGTGATGATACTGTGTTTCTTATATGCTGAAGATTTTTGTATGGTATTCTATAATGTCCTCACACATATAAGTTCATAAGGCAATATCAAAGAAGCTGTCAACTAGATAAGATTTAGTAATTTTCAAGCTGATTAAACAATATTGTTGATGACAGAGGTTAGCATACATCTGGCTTAACAAACAACAATAATCGCTGATCATAATAATAATAATATGTACTAGAACAGGAAGCTACTCTTCCTCCAAGCTTCTGAGCATATACACTGCAATCATGACAGCATACATAATGGCAAGTTAATCTTAAAAACAATCACCTGCAAAATCATGACCTTGTTTGAAATATTTTAATTGCTCTGCCATGCAAGTATTCTCCAAGGTTACTATGACTGAACAAAGTCAGAAAAATATTTTGCATTTTGTCAGACAATGTGCTTTGTAGACACAAGATTTTATACTTCTGAAATAAAAGAAGGCAACTGTCTGTACATCCTACAGGCTTCTTGTATATTTAACATATTCCATCAATCATAACATAGTGACTGGTCATGTACAATAAAATGGTACGATCTAAAAAGGGCAGCAGATATTCAGGATTTCAGATTTCAGCAGATATTCAGGATTCAATGCTAACTTGTTTCCCTGGAACAGATGTGAAAGAGACAAACTACAGATTGGTAGGAGTGGGAGCAGCTACAATAGCTGAAGATTATTAGAACACTGTGTTTTCACCTGACAATTTCACATCACTAAAGTCCATTTAAAATCTACTTTTGCCACTAAATTAACATATGGAGCATTTGAATTTGTATGTGTGACAGATGCAGAGAGGAAAAAAATAGTTTCTCATATGTAAGCATCTCTTTTACTGAAGAGCCAAGTGAGCTAAAGAGAAAAGCAAGACAAAACTCTATCTGTGTGCAATTCCTGGAGCCTTACTCATCTCACTTCCTGATTCTTCTTTTTGGCCTCCTTTCCCTTAGGGCCCTCCCACCTCTATAAACACCATAACAATAATTATCACGTCAGTGGAGACTTAAACATTCTTGACATCCTAACATCTAACAAGTACAGGACATTTCACAAAGCCCTAGCCTGGCTTTCAAGAAGTGGGTCAGCTTGACACATCCCATGTGTTTCTGAAAGCCTGCAGTCTTTGAGCTTGCTCATCTTTGGTAATGGGCACCCTACCAATGCACGGGCTGGAAACAAAACACTGCCTGGTTTGCCAGGGGAACTTTAAATTGTTTACCGAAAGTGCGGAACTCTTAAATTTCCATCCTAAACATCATAGAGAGCATGTCTTAGGGTGCCTGGTCACACAGCAGTTTCCAGACTCAGCAGTTTTGTGACCTACCTGCCCCCCGTTAGCTAAAAGGGTGCTGGAATTCCTCCAGCTGCACGCAGGAGTCAGGCTGCTGATGTGCCCAGCCAGAGGAAGACAAAAGAGAGTGCAGAGTGTTTCCATCCATTAGTCCAAGAAGGCTGTGCGGTGAGCTCTTCCTTCATTTAATCTCCTCCTGTCCTTCACCTCACTTCACTTGGTTAACATACAACAGGATTTTTTAGTCCTGGCTGATCTCACCAAATAAACTCTTTCCCCATAGAAATTCTGGCCACTGTGGGTTTTTTTAGTCACCCTTCAATAGTTTTTCTTATATTTCAACCTTTAAATCATGCCAGCTTGCTTCCACCCTCGGCAGAAATTCATGATGACTCAGAAATGGATCTTGTCCTGCTAGCTGAGAATCACTTCTCTAATAGTGCTATGATTTGATATCTGTTTTCACAAAGGGAATAAACCAATATGTCTCATCATATTTTCTATCTTGCCCCCCACATAAATTTGTGTTGTGAAAAAAACAACATTCAATTCAGTTTGGAGGGCATTTTATTTTTGTGCACATTTTGACATTTTAGTTAGAATATGATCCTTGTACAGTAACCCAGGCAGTAGAGACTATAAAATCTTCTACTTATGATCTATTCCAGTGAACAGATTTTCAGTTCTCCTTAAACTGACTTTTAGTATCAAGTAAAAAACCCACAACTCTATGCACCAGAAAATGATCCAAAATAATTGTTCTTCAGTGTGGAAAGAGGATATGGTAAAGATGTGTGAATAGGTACTTTGGAAGAGAAGCATGAAGTTAGCTACAAATGAACTCTCTAAACTAATTAACAAAATGCAAAGAAATAATAAAAGAAAAATTGGACTGCAAAGATTAAATTTGGTGAGATTTTGTATAAAGAGTGAATAATACTTCTATAAAACTTGGCGTGCCTATAGATCACAGTGCTTATGTACAGACCAGAAAGGTAAGAATAGAATAAAGAGAGCAAGCCTGATCCCACTGTGTATACATGCTGATGTTCATGTACCAAAACTAAATAAATATAGATATCTATCTATATCTCTCCCTATATATTGCATAGATATATAAATACCACAACTGAGACACTGGCAAGCAAGCGAGATTTCTAATTGCTTTTGCTCTAAGATAGCACAGGCACAGTTGAGTCATACAAAAAAATTATTTCTAATAGCGGATTGCTCAGCTTTATCAAAGCAGAAGCACTGTGTCATGGCTGAGCAGCAATATAGTAATACTGTAAATTGCAACTGGATTACCATTTGATTCAACAAAGTTAATAGGTGATGATGGCCTATAATTCATATGTGATTCATACTGGCAAGTCTTCCATTTGTCAGTTCATCAAGCCTATCCTATACAAAAGCAATTAAATCAGCAGGGCTAAAAAACAGTCCAAAGAGAAAAGGAAAAAAATCCTCCAGGTAGTTTGAAGAGATCTATCCTTCATACCGTTGACATATCATCGCCTACTTCTCGGTGGTTTTTCTCTCCTTGCTAGGACCAGTAATTTAGCTCAGTAGGCACAATAACAACACACTGATGATTTCCAAGCAGCTTCTAGAAGCAGGAAAATTGATTCCAAAACAGTTACAAAGAAACTACGCACTGGAAAAACTTAACTGGGAGGAATACTAAACAAAGAACAGCAAACAGTTACCATCACTACAAACGGGAGATATTAAATTTCGGAGAAGTGGCTGGAAACGTGTCAGGCTGGCAGCCACAGCACACACACACTAAATTCATGTGCAACTAGGAGGCTTGGTCCTACAGCGGGGACAAAGGACACATACAGAAATAGACTCCCAAGGAGAATCCTGCCTCTGTTTCTTGATGACAGCCAGAATGCTATCGGCATCACTGGCACAGATGGCCATAGCCCACTTACTCACTCTTAATGAAAACACAGAGAGCAGCCAACACAGGATCCAGCAGCTAAATTAACCTCTGCTACATCGAGGCCGCGCACAGAGCTCTGCTGTGACAAGATGTGCTTGGGCCATCAGGCCAGCGTTATTGCTACTGGTGCTGCCTGAAGGGTGTCAGGCGGGGTTGCTCTCCCCTCTCCTCTGGCTCTGGATTCCCCACGGAGAGCAGTGCGTGTACCGACAGTGAGCTGATGCCCACGCAGCACGCCTGCCTGGAGGAAACGGCCTGGACTGATGGAGTGATCACCTGCACTCACTTTAAAACACACGTTTGACACATTGACTCCCTGTTGACAGGCTCGACAAGAGGCCAAACAAATATCCTCCGTGCCTGGAATGCTTGGATTGCATTTTCTTTGGTTGAAACAGTCCCTTAAAGTAAATATAAATGAAAACCAAGCATTCAGAAGAGAATGTTTGCATTTGAATGTCGAAATTAGGCCTTAACAAAAGGGGGTCATTGCTTTCCGAAATGCTAAGTAATCTCTAGCTGATCCATCTACTGAAATTCTTTGAAAGTGTCAAAAAACAACCCACCCCCAAAAAACAAAGAGATTTTGGTGGACTAGTCAATGTTTTACAGTGTTTCAAAAGGCCTTTGATTAAATCTCTAAGTCAGAGAGGACTCAAGCCGCTAAATAATCACTGGGCAAAAAGAAAAGTACAATCATGGTTCAAAAACTGGAGATGGAAAACAAAGAGCAGAATTGAACTGCGAGTTTCTGCGATGGCGGAAGGTTAACACCAGCCAGCTTCGGGGCTCTGCAGCAAGTCTCATACTGCTGCTGTATTTACCACTCATCTAGAAAGAGGGCTGTATTGTGAGACGGCAACATTTGCAGCTGTCATAATTATTTCAGCTAAGCAAGACAAGAGGGGACTCTGATGATGAGGAAGTGCTAACGAAACAGAATGCACCATGGAATGGTGAATTAAGTTCAATACTCAAAATGCAAAACAACACACAGTGGGGAGAAACATGAGTACTGCTTCTAAATCTGACAAGCTCCCTTTCATTTATACTAAACCAGAAAGCAGAAACTGGGCATTTATGTAAATATCTATTTGCTATCTCTAATCCTCACGAAGCTGTAGTCAGAAAACAAGTTAGTAGAACACAGGAGGAGTAAGTAACATACTGGTTAACACCAACTATTAGAATACCTCTACAAAACCTCTGGCATAGTGTGCAGTCTATCCTTATTCAGAAGAAGTGATGTGAATATGTTTGTCTAGGGGCATATTTTGGAGAAAAGACTTTTATAAAAAGCAACGTTTTGTTACACTTGGATTATTTATCCTTGGAAGATGGCAAAAGATGTGATAAAAGCAATCACAGTAGCAAAGTGGGGAATAATGTCAAGAAGTAAACACAGAAACACCTGGCCTCTTGTCTTACTGTTCAAGAAACAGGAACCTGATGGTGGCAATCTGAAATGGGTGACATGAAGCATTTTGGCACAAATGCTAAAAGCGAGACAAGACTGAAGAAGCAAATATGGCAGAAAATTCACTGACAATCACAAAAGAGCTCAGACACATCTACACTTATGAACATAATAAATGTATCTTTTAATGTCTGTAGTTAGCCACATACTGTATTTTTTTTAAATGTGAACAACTAAGCTTCATGCTTTACAACAATCTCTAGATATTAGAAAGCAAAGTTATATATAGTGGGAGATAGCCTACCAGTGCCAGGGTAATTGACCCTCAGGCATGGTTCAGCATATGTTTCAACATCCATCCTAGGCACTCACTACACTTGTACAGTTTGCAGCTCCTCCTGATAGGGTATTTTTAGATAACTGCATTTTGTCCAGCCATAAATGCTATTAGACATCACGAAGCAGTCGCATGTGACAGGATATTTTGGTAACTATAGGTGAGAAATGTTTAGCTTCATACAAGCCTTTGTGAGTGTCACACCTGCATTACCTCACACATCATTTCACACAGATGAAGCATAATTACTCTCCTCTATTTCCTGCTTCTGTGCCTATACTCCAATATGCTGGCAGCTAGAAATGCATTTGTGAAGTGATCAACATTTCAGGTTCACAGAATCACGGAATCACAGAATTGTTAGGGTTGTAAGAGTTCATCCAGTCCAGCTTTCTTGTCAAGGCACGGTCACCTAGAACAGGTAACGCAGGAATATGTCCAGGCGTGTTTGGAATGTCTCCAGAGAGGGAGACTCCACATCTTCCCCAGGCAGCCTGTTCAGTGTTCTGCCATCCTCAATGTAAACTACTTCCTCATGTTCAGGTGAAACTTCTTTTTTTAATTTATAGGCATTGCTCCTCATACTGTTGCTGGGCACCACTGAAAAGAGTCAGGCACCATCCTCTTGACACCCAACTTTCACATATTTATATGCATTAATGACATCCCCTCTCGGTCTTGTCTTCTCCAGACAAAACAGGCCCAGCTCCCTCAGGTTCTCCTCCTAAGAGAGATGCTCCATATTCCTCATCATCTTTGTGGCCTCTGCTGAACCCTCTCCAGAAGCTCCTTGTTTTTCTTGTACTGAAGAGCCCAGAACCGGACACAGGCTCCAGACTTGCCAGTGACATTCCCTTCCTTTTCTCATGTTTTCTAAGGCAAGCTTGCCAATCTGTGAACCATTTCTCTTTCACTACTGCCATGTGACATATATTAGTGTGGGCAACCACTGAATAATCAACAACATTAAGCACAAACAAAACCACCCCGCAACACACAAACCAAAGAAGGAAAACAGGCCACGAACAAAACCCCCTCAGAAACATTGCACTGCTCTTCCTGTCCTCCTGGGCTGAGGCATTCCCAAGCTTTTCCACCTCTGGGAAACGCTCTCAGTGGCATTTCCCCTTACCAACTGCAGTGCTGGATACAAGTGTGGGCAGCAGACCCACATTGTGCCTGTCAGAAGGCACAGCCGCCTCGGCACCAAACACCCGCCTGTCTCCATCTATTTTCCCTGGCTGCCATCCCCACTGCGATGCCGCCTTCCCCTTCTTCTCCAACTCAATATCGTGACCTGCACCTGAAGGCAGGGTAACTGAGGCTCTTGTTAATAGATCACTTGGACTGGATTAGAGTGAAATGATACTGAGTGACTGGTGTTTACACACACACAGAGACACATATGTATTTATGTATGTATGTACATATATATATATGGATATATGTACACACATATATATATGTGAGTGTAGGTGCATAGTTTATGTCCTTTTACAAGAACTGTAATTTGATCCACCACTGCTTGTGGGTCATGCCAACTATTATCACCCCAGGTCATACTGGGAGGAAAAGGGTCAGCTGTTTAATTTCATCAGGAGGGGACAATCCCCATTGGACTCATTCTGGATAGTCACACCTTTTCAATCGGTCATCAACCCACTGAGGGTTAATGTCTTTCTCCCCCTTACCCTTCTGAGGGTCAGCTTGACTTTGTCCTGGAGAAAGCCTTTCAACAGGTCTTGGTTACACCAGAAAACTCTTCAATAGGTCTGATGTGCTCAGGTCAACACCAAGAGGAGAATTATCATTACAGTCTCATGACTGTAATGTCAGTGACAGGACTCAAGGAAATGGCATGAAGCTGCGTCAGGGGAGGTTTAGGGCAGAGATCAGGAACACATTCTTCACCCAGAGGGTGGTTGAGCACTGGAACAGGCTCCCCATGGAAGTGGTCCATCACCAAGCCTGACAGAGCTCAAGAAGCATTTGGGCAAAGCTCTCCACCAGCATATTCTGATTCCGTAATTTCATAACGAGAGGACAGTCTCCAATTTGACTGGCCCTTGGCAGCAACACCCTTCAGTAATCCCCTGAGGGTCGGTGTCCCTTTCCCCACTACCCTCAGGGGGTCGCTCAGACTGCCTCCTGGAGAAAAGCTTGCGACAGGTGCGGGTCACACCAGAGAGCCCTACAGCAGCTTTGGACGCTACGGATCACTCCAGCAGCAGATCCAAGGGGACTTGCCGCTGGATCCGGCTAAGCTCTGCTGCCATCGCCCCTCTCCGTCCCCGCCTCGCTGCCCTCCCTCCGCACCTCGCGCC